>JAUELD010088166.1:19331-37862 GCA_031471615.1 Aglantha digitale | reverse complement strand
ACAACATATAATACCTGATATAAACACTAAATATAGTAGCACCATATGATATCTATACCTGCACATATAACTCCACATATAACACTACCTGGTATAACACCACATATATAGTTCGAACAATATAGTAATTACTCGTAAAACGTTATCAGTTAATGCCAACTTTAGTCGGAAAATTGTGCTTTTATGAAATGTTTTTAAGCTTGTAATCGACCCAGAGAGCTCTAACATAGTATACTTACCAAACCTAACACAAAGACCATTATCAAAATGAAAAAACAAGACAACATGAGACCAATTAACAACCAATCAGGTGTGATTAAAATATTAGAATCGATCGCAATACCATTTTGTATAACTATACGTGGTGTTGTTGGGAAGAATGGGCCATCTTCACCACATTGTGCACCAGCAGCCATCACCCTTACAAACTAAAAGTAAAAACACAGAACGGTGATTCAACACAACGCGTATTCCAAATTGAAAAAACAATTTCAAATTAAATCTAAGGAAAACAATTCAGTCCTTCTGTTATATAATAAATCACAAATTGTAACATTGGAATTGATGTATCGAATTGTAACGAATCGAAGAGTCGATAAAATATTATTTCATATGTGTAGCATAAAAGCAAAAGCTTGTTCAAAAATTATAGCAATAACCTAGTGACATTTTAAGTGGGTGCAGTTAGCAAATTATAAATATTACTATTTTTTGGTCGTCAGCATTCTTCATTTTAAACACATAGACACCAGCTGTGTTGAAGCGAAAAGTAAACAATGTAGAATTGGTTGACATCAATTGGTGACGTTCTGATAAATCTTTAAATGCACCAAAATCAAACTGAGGGTTAGTGTTGTATAAATTCTTTTCGTCATACTGCGGGTAAAAGTCATTGGTCACACTAAACATTAATGGTTCGTTGAATCGTAGACAAATTGTAGGATTATGGACACCATTTAAATTTGTGGTAGTGACAGTTGACAAGCTGCGTCGGCGTCTTCGCAAAGTTGGTACACTGGATGTGATATTTTGCACAGAATTTGATGATAAAATGGATTCAATGAATTGAGGATCAGGATCGTATACTCCAGTAAAACCAGAATCTATATAAAATAGTGAAATAAGTTTGTTATATTGACAAAAAATATTCAACAAACTGATAGAAATTGTCAACAACAACAATCAAATAGTTAGATCTGAAACATAAAGAAAAACTAAAATTCTAAATGTAATTTCCATATAGAAAAAAAAAACTCATACCTGTAACTTGAACGATATAAAATGGGTAGACTTTGCCATTTAAATCTAAGCACTTACTAGGTGCAAAAGATTCTCTGAAATTCGGAACACCTAATAGATCTGCATATCTTTTGTCAACCTTTTTTTTAAAGAAACAACATAAATCACATTAATTTGGTGGATTTGATATCTTGAATATATATATATTGATAACTACTTACGTAAGTACCATTGCCAAATGTCACACGTATGCTAACAGGATCTGTACAAACATACTGTAGAATAAACTTTTGCTTAATCCTGCATTCCCGATTACATATCACTTCTAAATCATCAGTCTTACATCTACATAAACTAAGATCACGATCAAAGCCTTCATATTTCCCTTGCTCGCACACCTATTAACAAAAATAGCAACAATAAGGATTAGGACTCTTTAATGGAATCCTGAAGACTTTGCCAGAATTTGAAAATTTCTTTAAAATTATTTAACAATAGAAACAGAATAGCATGCTTAATATTACAAAGAGATGTATATAAATATAAATAATAAACCTGTAACAATCTTGAGATATTTTGAAAATTGTTATTTTAAATTTGAACTCGAGAACCTGTTAACAATTTCCAAATTCTAGGTAACAGTACTTTTTTGAATGTTATTTATACACCTAGTTTCCACTAAAAACTACACATACACAATCAACAGTGACATATTACAGTACTTACCTTGTTCGTACAATGATCAATCCATTGCTGTTCATTTTGACATTTTCCTTCTTGATCCCTCCATTCGCCTTCGCCACATATTGCATATAACCTTTGAGCACAGTCTTGTTCACGACCTGTAAACACCTCATAACCCTTTTCACACAAGCATGTTTTATCACTTGGCTAAAACACAAGATAGTTACATAGTACTATGATGCAACAGGCATACTTTTCTAATCAAATATATAGTAATAGTTAAGTGCCATCCACGACGATAATAAAATCATTAAAATCATTATAATCAAAAACATTATTACACATGTTGAAAAAAATTTTTATAGTAAATAAATCTAAAAGTAACTAACTTCAAGTACTGAATTATTTATTTTAGGGACGATTATTTTTTTATGATTTCCATTATAAATTTATAAATGCTTTAAGAATATGGTATATGCTCTTGCATAAGTTTGTTCACATCAAAAAAGGGGTCGCAGTTGTTTCTTAATAAGTTAATTCTTGAAGTCAAGCTTTTAATTAATATAGTATAACTGGTTAAAGGCTTGAGCTGAAATTGGTCTCATTCGAAAGTCACATGTTCAACTTTTCTTAATTCTTCTTTTATAAAAACATCTTATTAAGGTTTTATAACTCCTGTTTTAAAAACGTAATTTTAAGATATATCAAGAAAGCTTGGGAATAGAGAAGTAATTTTGCTTATTATTAGTTTGTCATTTCAGAAAGAAAGTTTGGTAGCTTTGCTATATTATTAATGAATTCAAAAATTTTCTTAAAAATCTTAAAAATAAATATTGTACGAGTTTTCATTAAAAATAAAACCTATTTAAATAATATGGAAGGTCATATGTTATGACCATACATAGTAAATGTATTTAGTGTAAATTGTTATAATGAAGTCAAGTATAGCACAAAGCAAATAAAATACAGCAGCTGTCAATAATAAAATATTGATTGCTACTTTAAATTAAATAAACTCAAATACCATAAATACTCTATGAAGCCCATTGCAAACACAAACATCTTGACCTTGGTATGGTTGTTTTGCTTGGCCACCGCAGTGGAAACAAGCTTCTTGTGCAATTAAATGGTTATAATGGTCAACAGGACATACATTACAATTGGAAATATCTGAGGCATACTCTCTATCATTATAAGTTCCATTAGAACATGCACGAGGTAATATATCTCCCGATAAACAATAATAACCAACAGGACATGGGTAAGAGTTTGTAAAGTTAACGCCAAATATGGTATTGTTTAATAATGGCTGATCAGTGGTTGCACCTGTTAAAACAAATAAAAAATCAGTGTCACATAACATATTTATAAGAAGTCTTTTTAATATTTTTTACAGAAATGGATGAAAAGCAGCAGTACCTGCTAAGCAAATAACACCAGCTCTGCAGATTTCACATTTACTTCTATCGGAAAAAGCTCCATAAGTTCCAGGTGGACACTTAACGCAAGATTCAACCAATGTATTTCTTTTAGAACCAACTTTTTCATAAGAACCTGAAATAAAAATAGAAAAACATTAGTTAAGAAAATTATTATAAAAACATCTGATATGTTTCTAAACAGTATAATTTTTATATTCATACATAAAAGGACTCTCACCTAATGGACAGAGTATTGGTTTTATAGATCCAGCATCTGAAAGAGAACAGCTATCGTTACCAGGACAATAATGCCCAATAAGACATGGAGTAGGTATAAAGGATGACTTGGGACAAAAAAAGCCACTCGGGCATGATATTTTGGACTTCGCCTCGGGACAATAGAATCCGGCTTCGCAGACAACAGGGCTAGTAGTTCCTTCAGGACAATAGGTACCATTTTTACAAGGAATTCCATTTGCTGTTGCATTATTACCGCAATAGAATCCTGCAGGGCATCTGTTGCAATCTGTCTCATTTTTTCCACCAGGTATACTTCTAAATGTTCCAGATGGACATTTTTGGGCTATTATGACACCACTGTTACAATAATGTCCAACAGGACAAGGTATATCTTGGTAATCGGCTGTAGCTGCAACATAAAAAACAACAACAAAATATATGAATTTCTTAATTTATGTATTGAAAATAATTCTTAACTTCTAGATTTTTATCAAAACTAAAAAGATACTAAAATATTAATAGACAAAATAAAAATAACATAAACTATAAATAATTTTAATTACCAACTGATTTACACCAATAGCCGGCAGGGCAGGTTTTACAAGCCAGTTGATTTTTTGATCCACTTTGATTATTATAAGTACCAATATCACATGGCTGCTTAGGCATTTTAAATAAACAATAATACCCACGATCGCAAAGCTGAGGCATTGTTCTATTTTGTGCACAAACAAAACCAGCTTGACACACTGTGCATTCAGTGATGTTTCTAGCTCCTGGTTTAACAATAACCCGGCCTTTTGGACATGCTGTGTAGTTCAATGCCCCAGCTAAACAATAATAACCAGTCGGACAGACTCTCCCTTCCAAACCATTGGTTGGTTGTGGTGTTTGGCTACCTTCAAAACATAAATAACCAGCATCGCATACACCAACAGGACGTCCCATTTGACAGTAAAAACCTGGCTGGCATGGTTGACACTGATCTGCTGAATGTAAACTACCACTTTCATTTGCAGTATATGTACCATTGGGACATGGTAGTGGATTGATCGTTCCAGCTGGGCAGTAGCTAAATGGTGGACATGGGGTAGTATTATTAGAACTACCAACACAATAACTTCCATTTGGACATTGGGAACAAACATCTTGACCTTTTATTGGTTGATAAGTTCCAGGAGGACACCCAACAGGTAGTATTGTTCCCTTCTCACAAAAATGACCTGGTGGGCATTTGTAGCTATCATTATTTCCAACTTTCATTGGGACATTTCCAGGACAATAATAACCTCTATCACAATCTGCAGTATACTTGGAAAGACCATTAGTGCTACAGAATTTACCTGGATCACAAAAAGTGCAGTTATCAATGGAGGATCCACCAGCTTGTTTACCTAAATAACCTGAAGGGCATAGTGTAGCATTAAGTGCACCTTGTATACAATAAGCACCAGCTGGACATAATTTATTTACTGCATCTTTCGGCTGATTTGTAGTTGCTCCAGAAACACAAAGATATCCAGCTGCACAGTCACCTGATGGTTGTGAAAGTTTATTTGAAGCACAATATTTCCCTGGTGGACATTGGAGACATGCTGTAGCTACTTTCGATTTATTGTTTGGATTGTATGTGCCAAAATCACATTCTATACCTGCAGTTAAACCAGCAGTACAATAATGTCCTGGTAAACAATCAACTGGTTTAATCATTCCCCAATCAGGGCATATAGAGCCTTTTGAACATGTTTTACATGCACCTAAACCTGTCTCTTTTGCATATGTTCCCGGTAGACAAGGCTTTTCTTTTGATGTACCGAATTCACAGTAATGGCCAGCAGGGCAAATATAACCACCAAAAGTCATGTTTAATGGATTAGAAATAGAAGCACCTTAAAAATATATTCAACATGTAAAATATAATTTTAAATTGTTTTGTAATAAAAACTTTATATTCATTTGCTTGCAGTTTACTAAAGCTATTTCTTATATTATACTAGAGCTGTTTAAACCAGTTGAGTTGACAAACTTCCGGTTCCTGCCTTCAAAAAAGATCAATACTATTCCTACAGAATCCCAAACTCGACGTAATGTAAGAAATAAATCCAAAAAAATAACTTACCTTCCACACATACATAACCTGGGTCACATTTCTTTTCAACAAGAGTACCACTTGAGCTATAAGTACAATAATAACCTGGTCTGCAAGGTATGCATGCACTAACATTTGTATTCCCTTTCAATTTCGAGTACCTGCCCAAGGGACAAGGTTTAGGTTGAGAACTTCCAATTTCACAATAACTGTTAGATGGACATTTAGTTTCCAATGAATTCTTATTTCCACCAATACAATAATAACCAGGTAAACATAAATCTACTGGTTCTGTTAAACCAACTTTCGGACAATAGTATCTTTAAAAGAAAATACAAAAATTATTACTAAAACAGAAAAAGTCTCTAGTATCTAGTATTACTCAAAAGACAACTTTGACAGAGGGCCCAGAACATTGGAAAACTTTGAAGAACAATCATTGAGCCACTCTGTCAAACTTTAATTGTTCTCCCTGCTGCATTAAACATTTAAGTATTGAATATCTTTTTGTTTATTAATTAAAAAATATGTTAACTAAATGTTTTGGGAATTATTTTTACCAAATAAACATGAAAATTTGATTTATAATCTTTCTTAATATTTCTTAATACCTTTATTATTACGCCAGCATTATTATAAGTAATAATTATTTAACATTGGCATTAAAGTTTTACCTTTTAAGACATGGCATACAATCTGTAGATGACTTTAATCCAGTTATATTGGAAAAAAACCCTATTGGGCAAGCATATTGGTTAGCAAATTTAGTACCAGGGGGGCAATAATGACCAGTTATACAGTCTCTTCCAGCAAGACTATCTACAGCCATGTTTGTATTATCACAATAGTAACTTTCCTTGCATTGTTTACATGTGGAAGCACCAAGTTCATCTTGATAAGTCCCATTACTACATCTGACTGGTCGAATACTCCCTCTCTTACAAAAATGTCCTTTGGGACATATTGAATCAGTAGGATTTTCTACTTGCTGTCCAGATAAACAGTAATATCCATCTTTACATTGGCCTGACACAACTGATAAACCAGCTCCAGTACAATAAGATCCAGCAGTACAATTCATACAAGCAGTTATATCAGTTGCTCTATTACTTGGTAAATATGTACCAGATGGACAAGGCTCTGGTACTGAAACATTAACATGACAGTAATACCCAGCTGGACAGCTATTTTGAGTAGGTGATTGCGACTTAGCTGGGCAATAATAGCCTGGCAAACATACTCCAGATGGCTTTGACAGTTTACTTGTATCGCAGTAATAACCTGAATCACATTCACTCATATTAGATGAACCTCTTGGACAATAATATCCTGCTTTACATTCAAATGGACGAGCGTTGCTGTTGTTACCAGGACAGTAATATCCTTCCTCACATAGATTGGTTGGAGCGTCATTCCCATTCCCTTCACAGAAACTTCCAGAAGGACAAGGTGCGCATGAAGAAATATTTTGCCCACCTTCTTTAGCATTGTAAGTCCCTAATGGACATGGATACTGATATTGTGTGGCAGTACTAATAGGACAATAATAACCCTTCGGACATACATATCTAGTGTAATTTGATGTTTGTGATAAACAAAAGTAGCCTGCAGGACAATCTATACAACTTGAACTGCCAACTAATGGTGCAAAGGTACCTGGATCACAAGCTAAAATAATAATTTTTAAAAAAGCAATTATTGAATAAACCACAAATGATAAGCTAAAGCAAGTAAAAATGTTGTAAATGTTCTAGACCAATACCATTGATAGGAAAATTATTATTATTATTATTACTATTACCTGTTGGTTTTCTGCTTCCTTTCGGACATTTAAACCCAGGTGGACATTTTCCACCCATACTTTTATGAGTATCTATAGGACAAAATGTATCATTGTATTCTGGGTTTATGTTATTGACAGCAGCATTACAATAATAGCCTTCAAGACATTCATTTGTTACTAAAGTAGCATTAAATTCATTGCAATAGTAGCCTGCATCACATGGAGTGCATTCAAGTACAGAGTCTAAACCTGAGCTACTACTATAACTTCCGGGAGGACATTTAGGTAAATCTCTTCCTGTCCCTTTAGGGCAATAAAATCCAACAGGACAGAGATGAATACCAGAGGTTCCATTACCTGAATAAGAACAAAAATTCTTATTAAAGGAAGAACTAATTGTTTAAAAAAATAGTGAAATACAACTATATGTGACTCAAAAGAAAAATATATGAAAAGCCATATGGAGAAGAGGATAAAGAAAAAGAACATGATATTACGAAAATAGAAAATTTTAATGTCAAATAACTATAACATGCTAAATAAGTCAACACTTCATATAAAGACATATAACACAACTTACCTGGAACAACATGATCAGGATTACAGTAACTACCAGCTGGGCACAACAGACACTGTTCAGCATAATTGGAATCAGTATAAAATCCTGCAGAACAATGTTTGGGATTTGCACTATTTATGGGACAATACATTCCAGCCAGACATCCTATCTCAGTTTCAGATTTACTGCCATTAGGACAATAATACCCAGCTTTACAAGGTCCAGTGTATGTTGTTAGATTACCACCATTGCAATAATAACCTTCAGGGCATTTAGCACATTCAGTCGTACTGTTTAGTTTTGAAATTGTAGAAAATGTGCCCGGCATACATTGCAAAGGAGTTTCCACACCTACTGGGCAAAAATAGCCATTAGGGCATTCAACTTGCATATCAGAAGAAGAGTTGGATGGACAGTAGTACCCAGCCTTGCATTTACCAGTAGGAAGGATCAAACCAATAACATTACAATACCAACCACCTGGACATGGTATACAATCAGCTATTGATGCACCACCTGTCTTGTTTCGAAACGTGCCAATAGGACAACCAGTCCCATTAAAACTACCTATCATTAACACATTGTTACAACATAAATTCAATAAAATCAATTTTGAAATATTACATTGATTGAAAGAAAAAATTTGAAGCTTTTGTACATTATTATATAACTACCAGCCAGTGGCCTGGCATCGAACGCCAGGTTTAATTATTTTTTTTAAAAAAAAACCCACATTAAAATACTGTAATTTTTTTATTATAAGTATTATGATTAAGTTTTATATAAATACTGTAACTTATTTATTTTTTTGCATTTTATAATTAGGGACATAACTTTATGATGATATGACATGAAAAACCAAATTTGTCAGTTTTCCTATGAGATCGTTATTGCTTATATATATTTCAAAAATATAAACAAAGGTTTTTCCAATTGAATTTTAACGAAATGCAGCTAAAAATATTTCTTATATTCTAGATATGTAAGTAAAAATCTTTCATTTGCTATATTTTATAAATAAACAATAAAAATATAAATTTTGTACATCCGAAAGTCATTTTATTAAACATTTATTTTATTAAGACAGGTGTCTTCTAATAAAACCAACCAACAAAAAACAACGAAATAACAATGCTCTTTAGAATATGAACACATGGAGAAATACCACTATTATAATATTGATATAACAGATCACAATAGAAATTAAATTCAACCAATATTAATTATCAATATTATTACCTTTTTCACAATATTTTCCCATATGGCATATATTAGCATTATCACCCATCCTTGGGGTAGTACTGCTGGCACCATATTGACAAAAGTACCCAGCAGAACATAAATTGATAGGGAAGATGGTGCCCTTGTTACCACATGAATAGGTAGGAGGACAAGTCAAGCAATCACTTACAGATTTGCCACCTGTGATGTTACGGTACGTTCCTTTCGGACATAGTGTTGCCAATGGTATGCCTTGTTGGCAGTAAGAACCAAGAGGACAATCCAATCCAATTAAAGAACGGATTGGCCTTCTTGATGCCATACAAAGATAACCTTGAAATTAAATGAGACTATAAAATCTGTTTGTAAATTTTTATACTACAGAAATTTTTAGCCAATTCATTACCTGGTAATAAATAGAAACATTTTCGAAACCACAAATATTGGAGAGCAACATATAATATCAGATTGACAAACAGAAGAAATATACTATACCTGCAGGACATGTAGTACAATTACTTTTCCCTTGTAAATTCTGATATTCACTAATAGGACATAATGTAGGTTGGGAACTCCCTTGCAAACAAAAATAGCCACTATCACATATGTACTGAGTTGGAGAAGAAGATGTGCCATTGCAATAGTAACCCTCACTACACAGCCCAGTTGGATAGGATAAACCTGTTTGATTGCAGTAGTATCCAGGTGTGCATGGTGTACAATCAGTTTGATCACTAGTAATCAATCAATGTTAATGTCAATGTTAATCGACAACCTAACTTTGTCAAACTTATTTAACAAAAAATTAGATGATCAACACATGATTCAGATTTTTCAATGTATAAGTCAAAAATATAATATGGAAAACTTAAAACATAAATTATATATAAAAGGGCACAAAGCAAATTTCAGCAAATAAAATTACTTGTTTTGTAAACTGTCTGAAAAAGTCCCAGCAGGGCATGGTTGTTCCATTGACGATCCTTTTGTACAGAAATGTCCAGATGGGCAAATATAGCCTGTCATGCTATCATTAGGTGTTGGAGTAACTGACCCATTTAAGCAAACATAACCAGCACTACATCTATGAACTGGCTGTGGTAGATTGATCTCATCACAGTAAAACCCCTGATCACATAAGGTAGGGGTACCACTACCAGGTGGACAATATGAACCTTTTGGACAATCATTCTGAGTGGGTAATGTAGAATTTAAAGGACAGTAATAGCCTGCAGAACAAAAACCACTGGTAGAATTTAGCCCAAAGCCATGGCAATATTGCCTAGCAGGACAATGTTTACAGGCAAATATAGATGTTGCATTTTCAGCTGGATTAAAAGAACCTTTACCACATTGCACAGGCAGTGACGTATTCACTGGACAGTAATGACCAGTAGGACATGGATTGATTATATAAGATGACGCTCCTAATAAACAGTAGTACCCTTTTGGACAATTTTTACAACTTTTTGCACCATTTTGATCTTGGTAACTACCGGCAGGACATTTAAACATTCTTGATGAACCAGAAGGACAATAATAACCAGGCAAACATCGCCCACCGATTACTTAAAGAAATACAATAGATTAATACTAGCCATCAAAAATAATGAAAACAAATAAATTTTTTAAGCATAAGAAACAGTCATAACATACCAATATGTCTGTTCACACTTTCACAGTCACTTAGGTTATTATATTGAAATGGATTGGGTTGACTGATACCACTTGTACAAAAAAATCCATCTTCACAATTCCCTGTATAAGTTGTTTGATCAATCCCATTGCAATATTTCCCTGCAGGACAATCTAAACATTCTTTTACTGATTTTAACCCAGTTATGTTACTGTAAGTTCCAGCAGGGCATTTTTTCCAGGACAAACCAGTACCATTAGGACAATAATAACCTCTTGGGCACACTTTAAAAGCTGAATATGGAGGTAAAGTTACATTAACTGGTAAACAGTAAAATCCAGCAGGACATTTTTTGCAAGCAGATTGTCCAGTTGTCTTGGTATAGAAACCATCAAGACATGATTTAGGTTCTTTGGATCCTAGCAGTAGATAAAGGAAAAAATACTTTAGTTGTATAAGTTAATCAATATTCTTGTAAGCAGGCATTTTGTTATGAATAAGATATAAATAACAAAATTTTTTAAGTTACACATTTTGTCATTATCGATGACTTTTTCAAACGAAATCTTTGCAATAAAGTGTTTTATTAAATAATTAGTTACAATAGTCTTTTATGAAGTGAGAGAAAAGGTGTGAAGGAAAATATAACAAAGGAAAAATTATGAGAAGAAAATCTGAAGAGAGTGTGAAAATATAACAATTGAAAAGACAGAAAGAAAAAAAGAAAGAAAGCGACGTTTAAAGAAGAGGAGTCAGACCGACAAAGTGATGTTGTAATGCTTTACCTGTGAATTTAATTCTGGTTTGTTCCAGTTTATGTGAAAAGCCTCTTTTATTTTTAAGTTCTAACGAAAATTAGGGTAATCTATTTTTCTAAAACAATTAAAATCACATTTATCAAAACATTCTGTTTTTAACGAAATATGTTTAAAAATATGTGATTGCCTGTTCTTACTGAGATGTTGCTCGATACATTGGAAGTACGCATCCTCTTTACGTCGCTTTCTTTCTTCTTTTCTTTCTGTCATTTCTATTGTTATATTTTCACACTCTCTTCACATTTTCTTGTCATACTTTTTCCTTTGTTATATTTCCGTCACACCGTTTCTCTCACTTCATTATACACTATTGTAACTTATCATATTATAATATATATTTTCCCATGGTTATTGAATGAAACACTTTATTGGAAAGATTTCGTTTAAAAATGTCATCGATAATGACGAATTGCATGACTTAAAAAATGTTGTTTTTTATATCATACTTTAGTTGTAAAACAATAAAAGCAAATCACAGAATTCAAAGGTGAAGTGTTAAAAACAAACTCATTTATTTATATTATTTTATATATATATTTTTACAAAGCTATCTTCAAACATTCAATAAATTATAAGAAGGCAAATATATAAATTTAACAAAATATAACATCAAACCTTGAGGACAATGTCTGCCAATTTCACAAATTATTTCTTTTTTTGATTTACTACCTCGAGGACAATAAAACCCTTTCATACATTCACCTGTTGGCTGAGACAAACCTGGTAATTCACAATAAAATCCTGCTGTACAATTTTCACATTCATTTATACTTTTCAACTCTGTTTTATTAGAGAATGTACCAGGTGGACATGATTTAGGAGTAAATGTTTGTAAGGGACAAAACTTTCCAGAAGGGCATCTATACTGTGTAGCACTTGATGATCCATTAATGCAATAAAAACCTGCAGCACACGGAGTAGAATGATTAAAATTGCCAGGTAGATCACAATAATATCCTCCAGGACATAATGTACATTCACTTTTAGTTGTTAACTTTTTTACTTTACCTAATGTTCCAACAGGACATTGGAAGGTATTTGCTGATTGTTCAGGACAGTAATGACCTATCGGACAAACATTTCCATTATCACCTTCTACAGGTGTAGTGGAACTCACTCCATATTTACAGAAGTAGCCTTTTTGACAGGGTATATTAGATGTTACAATACCAGGTCGATCACATGCAAAGCCTGGAGCACATGCAGTACATTCACTTTGAGATGCTCTCCCCGTAACATTATTAAAAGTTCCAACAGCACATGGAAACTCATTTGCAAATCTTGTACCATTAGGACAAAAATATCCCTTTGGACAAATGCTACTTGAAAAATCAACAACAGGGTTGGTAGAGTTATCACAATAAAATCTTTCAGGACATATCTTGCAGACATACATTTTTTCTTCATCTTGATAATAACCAGAAGGACATGCTTCAGGGGCACTAGAACCATCCTCACATTTATGACCGACTGGACACCTAAATGCAGTTGCATTGGCTTGACTCTTCGGACAATAGTAACCTTTGAAACAAGTTCCACTTGGTTCACTTAACCCTGTAGTTTTGCAATAGAATCCTTCTTTACAAGACATGCATGATGAACCACCTTTCACTGGTCTGTATGTACCAATAGGGCATTCAATTGGGTCCTCTGTTCCTGCAGGGCAATATTTTCCTGTTGGACATAAGATTTGGTTTGGCATGGTTGAATTTTGTACACAATAATATCTTTCAGAACAATTTCCTGTCGGCAATGCAAGCTCATCTTTTCCACAATATTTTCCTTTAGGACAAGAAAGTTGTTTATGAGAACCTTCAGGGCAATAGTAACCTTTCAAACATTTTCCACCAGTATCATAAGGTTTATTTGTCGTAGAATTTCCCGTACAATACCAACCTGCTGCACATTTACCAGTGGGATAAACATTATTTAAACCAGCACAATAAAATCCCTTTGGACAAATAAAACAATCAGTAACATCTTCACTTTTGGATACATTGTTAAAAGTACCAGCGGGACAAGGGTATTGATTATATACAGTGGTATTTTCTTTACAATAGAAACCAGGTTGACATTCAAACTTCGTAAAATCTGTGGTATTTCTTGGACAGTAATACCCTCTAGGACAACCTTTGCACTTATACATGCCAGATTCATTATTGTAGGTACCAGCTTTACATCCTATTGGGTGAGATGAACCACTCTTACAATAATGCCCAGGTGGACATATGTCACCAATACCTTTAAATGTGTAATTAGCGACAATCTGTGGTTTTCGAACAGAAACGCCTACAGAGAAAAAAAAATTGTATCAAGTAGATTATATTTTATCAATGTATGTATGTATTCATGAAGTCTATAATTCTTGATTCTTTCGATTTTAAGTCAACTTACTTAACAACTTGAAATACATACCTTCAGTACAATAATGACCTTCAGCACAATTTCCAGATGGTTGAATTTGACCATCAACTTCACAATATTTCCCTGGAGAACAGGATTGGCATTGAGAACTTTCATACAACCCTGTCATATTGCTGTAACTTCCTGGTGGACATTTAGGTTGCACACTACCTGTATTAACCAAACAAAAATGTCCTGGAGGACACTTATAATAACCTATACTTTCACTTGCAGATATGTTTTCCTTCCATGTTAGAGGTATACAATAAAATCCACTTGGACATAGTGAGCAATTCGATTGGCCATATGTATTAGTAAAAAAGCCCTCTGAACATGGTTGTGGAGTTGAACTTCCAATAGGACAATGAAAACCAACTGGACATGTTAATTGATATGGTTTTGTACTTCCTATGGGACAGTATGCACCAGCACTGCACGGTCCACTAACATTAGATTTACCACGTTTGAAACAATACGAACCTATTGAATTAGAAAGACTATTACAAAAATTATGATAAAAAAAAGTAAAAGCAGTTCAGTCAATTAAAGTAACATCTAACAATTTTGTCATAATGATCCCAGAATCATGGAAAATTCAATGGAAAGATGAAACTTTTAACTACGACCAATGGGAAGATGGAGCTTTTAACTACGACCAATAACTGAACTGCATATTACCAAACAGCATTTTAAAAGATTTATTTAAACAATTTTTAACCTGCAGTACAATCACCACATTGGGAGATGTTCCATTGACCAGTATTTGGTTGAAATGTACCTATAGGACACAACATAAAAGCAGCAGATCCTTCAGGACAATAACTTCCACTAGGACAAACATATTCAGTTGTGTTAGAGGATCCAGTAGGACAATAATAGCCAGCTTTGCATTTGCCAGATGTTACATTTAATCCAAGCTCATCGCAATAATAGCCTGCCGGACAAGGAGTACATTCATGTATAGCTTTCAAACCTGAAACATTAAAAGTATAACAGTCTAGTCAATCAAGAAATGAGTTGATTTGAATCACCATAAAAAAATAGTCACTATGTCATTGTTACATTTTAAATGTTTTTTTTTTTATAATTTTGCATTAATTTGTTCACATTTAAGTGGTATAAATTTAAAAAATTATAAGCTTACCGGTCATGTCGTTAATGGTACCTAGAGGGCAAGATTCAGGTTCACCAGTTCCAGAGGGACAATATTTACCCAATGAACATACACCATAATCATTATTGTTAACTCGTGGTATCTCTTGTTGAGCTTTGTGACGACAGAAATATCCAGATGAACATGGATTATCACTAGCAGACGACATACCTTTCAAGAAATATGCATTATTAAGATATCTACCATAATAATGGTAATGGTGATTAAGAATAATTTAACCTTAAATTTAAAATAATTTAAGTTCTATAACTAGCATTGTTAACTATACGCTTTGACACTATTAAAAATGTTTAACATAAGTGTTTAAGGAAGACGGTTGTAATGTTTTCTTGATTTTCATTATAATAATCATACAATATTCAACATATAAACTCTTATATCTTAAGAAATTACATACCTTCAGTAGGACAGTATTTTCCAGCGCTGCATGGTTGACAATCTTCTACTTTAATACTACCAGTATTATTTGAAAATGTACCTTTGGGGCATTTATATTGAAATTCACTTTTGGTATTATTAGGGCAATAGTGACCTTTTGGACAAACATAGAGTTTGTAACCAGCCAAACCAACATTGGGACAAAAATACCCTTCCATGCATGGATAACATTCAGCTAATCCTTCAATCGGTCCGTATGTACCAATTTCACAAGGTATTGGTAATCCACTGCCTGTGGGGCAATAACTACCAATGGGACAGATTCCACCTCCATCTGCGCTCAATGGCTGAGATTTATTAACACCAGAATTACACCAATATCCTTTTGAACAATTACCAGCAGGTTTTGAAGCATGGTGCAAATCACAATACTTACCAAATGGACATGGAACACACTGCGAGATGTTGTAAAGTCCAACAATGTTATTAAAAGTTCCTGTCGGGCATGACATTCTATTTTGACCAGTTCCTTCAGGACAATAATACCCATGATCACAAATTATTGGTTTACCAGTTTCATTGCAATAAAACCCAGCAGGACAGGGCTCACATTTAAAGGACATGTTTTTAGTAGACATTTCATTTGCATTACAAGGAATTGGATGAGCAGTGCCTTCAGGGCAATAATGCAATGGTGGACATTTATATGCAACTGGAAATGGCTCTTTTTGACCACTAGGACAATAAAATCTAAAAGTAGTGACAATAAAAAACAATAAATAATAATAGTATATTCACCAATGATTGAAGTAACATTGTAGTAATAAAAAGATATATTAATCTAAAACTGTAACAATTATCTTAATTTTATTCACAAGAAATGGTAAATAGCATTTAAAAGATTTTTGAATTATACAAAATTAAAATACAATTTTTAAGAAATAATTCTATAACTTACCCTTTCGCACAAAGTCCAGAAGGTTGGCTTAACCCATATCCTTTACAATATGATCCTAATGTACAATTGAAACAGTCCTTTTCGGTTTGACCATTTGTTTGGTTTAAAAATGTCCCTTTCGGGCATGGATATTGTTTATACGAATTTGGTGGACAGTAAAATCCTTCAGAACATGATGTTTGTTTAGCATTCGATGCACCAAGCTCACAGTAATAACCCTCTTCACAGGATGCACTTGGAGATGTTAAATTTGTTTCTGCACAGTACATTCCCTTTATACATAATTGACAATCTGCTTCTGAAGCTGCCTTAGTATTATTATTAAACGTACCAGCTGGACAAGGTTTTGGATTTATTGTACCATCTGGACAATAAAAACCTTTAGGACATGGACCTGATATTGTTTGATTAAATTTTCCAAGGTGACAATTTTGACAAGAGCAATTTGTTTTGTCGTTATAAGACTTTGTGTCATCTAATTCTGGTGTAGCAACAATAGCTCCTTGCTGGCAAAAATACCCTATAGATAAATTGTAAGTTATTAACCTGTCTACTAGCTTTTATTTAGCTTGAAACTTTCCTACTAAGTAAAAGTAAAATACTAAGTATCCAAGGAGTTTACTTATAGAAAAAAACTGATACATTATTTACCTGCACTGCATAGCTTTGTATAACTTATCTGACCTTTCTCATCACAATAATAACCTCCTGGGCATGGCATACATTGACCAACCTTTTCCAACTGTGTATTATTACTATATGTACCAAGTGGACATTTATTCTGAGTTCCTGTTGTTGATCCAGAAGGACAATACATACCAAGAGGGCAAATATAGGGTGAAAAATTAGTTATTCCATAAGCTGGACAATAAAACCCTGCCATACATTCCTAGAAGCGAATGATAATATAATTGTGGTAAATAAACAAAAAATTTTCTTCAGAAGCCCACAACTTTTACTGACATCTACAAAGTTAATATCAATAATGGAGATATTAATTATTATAATTTGTAGTAAATAAATTTAAAACCAGACATTTACCATGCAATAATCCTTTCCAGTTTGATTTTGAAAAGTACCAGGTGGACATTTGATTTGATTGATTGACCCAGAAGGGCATTTATAACCCATACTACATTCATATTCAGAAGGTTTATCAGTTGTTTGACCCCCTGGACAATAATAGCCTGCAGCACATTTACCAGTTGGAGAAACATTACCTGTTCCATTGCAATAATAGCCTTGTGTACAGTTATAACATTGTTTCATGTTTTGACTTCCAGTTTCACTAGTATAAGTACCAGCTGGACAAAGATGATAAGTGTTGCTGCCTTCTGGACAATAGGCCCCAGCAGGACATTTAAGACCATTTAACTCAGGGTTTGATTTTTTGGCTCCACCAGTACAATAATACCCCTCACTACAATTACCTTCAGGCTGTGTTAAAAATCTAGATTGACAATACCTTCCGCCAGGGCATGGTATGAGTGAATAACTTTTTGCAGGACAGTAGTTTCCTGGTGTACACCCATTTTGCGTAGGGGAAATTGACCCCTCAGGACAATAATAACCAGCTTGACAGGTACCGGTTTCGTTTTTGTTACCTATATTATTTAAAGAAAACAATTTACTAAAATTTTTGATTATTTAGAAAACTGGTTAATCTTAATCTTGCAAGTTTTAACTGCAATTTCCAATATTTATTGCAAAATGTAAGCATTTGCAAACTCATGATTTTAATTTAGATAGTTATGAGTATGTTATGGTAAGAGCACAGTAGTCAATAAACTTAAGATATGAGATGAGTACAGTAGTCAATAAACTTAAGATATGAGATGAGTACAGTAGTCTATAAACTTAAGTTATGAGTACAATAGTCAATCAACCTAAGGTATGAGTACAGTAGTCAATCAACTTAAGGTATGAGT
>JAUELD010087945.1:0-16981 GCA_031471615.1 Aglantha digitale | reverse complement strand
ATTTTTTTTATTGTTAATTGTAGTATGTATGGTCCATTGTGAGACATATAATGTTTTTGTATTTTTCTCCCCATTTTAATTTATATATAACCGTAGGTATTAGTAATGAGTAAAAGATAATAGCAATATATTAAAGTTTGGATAAATAAAGTTATTTAAAATATATGCGAGATATGTTATGTGAAAATATGTAATATTTTCAAAAACTACAAATTTGTAGAAAGTTCTTTTACTTTCTATTTACTACAAAAATGACCTTATCAAGAAAATAGAAACAGATTAAAACTAGGATAACAAGTTTAGAGGCTCTGAGTTGATGTGGGGTGGTTCAAAGGACCCTCCCTTATTAAATCCTGAAATATAAAATAAATTCTAAAATTGTCTAAATGACAGTAATTTTGTAAATATGGTTAAAAAGAAAGTTGTAAGCAGTTTTTTATTTAAATTTATTGTTTTAGGCCATAAAAATTGTTTTTTTTGTATTTGTAAATATTCAGCCGTCAAAATATTTTGTGATTTTATGTATCACAATTGTTATATTGTTAAAATGATTTAATTTTACTCATCAATAATATGGGTCTTAAAATGTAGTGATGTTATCTTTGTTGTTATTATTATTATGTCATTTAATATCTATTAGATGTATAATAGTAAACACCCCTTTATTTTATTATTCTGTATTATTTCATTACATTGTAGTATTTTGTTTTTCTATAGAGTAAGTACTTCAAATTTTTATTTTCACCGAAATATCCTTTTTTTCTATTGCTTTATGTAGGTTCTTCTAAGAAGACAGAGTATAAAGATAATGATTTAAATCCTATTTTCTCTGAGGTAGGAATGGATTTATGTTTAGTTTTCTTGTTATGTATTTTACAATTCAAGGTTGTTTTTAATCTACTTTTTCAGTTTTATACTTTGTTTATTTGTAAATACAGTTTGAATGAGGTGAATCAAAAGTTAGAAATGTTTTTATAAAATATATAGATTGTTTAAGCATAATTATCATTCACTTCTACATCACCAAAATTTTTTTAAAGCCATGCGACCCATGATTAGTAAAGGCTATAGTAAATAGTAATAGTAAATAGTAAAACATGAGTTAAAATAAGTGACAATGTTGTCCAAAAAAGTGAAAGCTAGTCTATGCTTCATGCTTTATTATTGTATAATTTTTTGAGTCACTAATTATACTGCTATCATCCATTGTTTTTTCTATTTGAAGCTATTTTTCATAATAGGTTTTCGATTTTGACCTTTCTGGTAAGGCGCTTGGGCCAGAAGACCTTATAGAAATTGTAGTGAAAGATCATGAAAAGATTGGTAGAGATAGGGTCATTGGAAAAGCAAGTGTTTATCTCCAACCGTTACTTAAAGCTCCCTCTCATTCTTTCACAGCTAAGTTAAGCGATAAAAATGACCGGCCAACAACGGTAAGTAACCATGTCATTTATTTTTCACCTTAAATTTTAATTTTGTATTTGATAAACAAACCCTTTCAGGAAAATTTCAGCAGGTTTATTGCTTATTATTCTAAAATATTTATAACATTGTTCTTGTTTGAAAAAAATTTCACATTTAAATCTTACGTAACATTAAATATAATAAAATATTAAATTTAAGAAGGAAAGACTGTTGATAACATTATTTTTTTTCACTTAATATATTATAGACTCTGATGTTTTTTTATTAAGAAACCCTTACATTGATTTTAATAAAACAATGCAACAACATCTCAAACTACTTTTTCATAAAACACATGCTCCATGATAATTATTTTTTTTATATAAGTGAATATTTTTTGCAAATAATTATTAGTTTTTTAAAACTTGCTACATATCATATAACCAGGCCTGTGATTAACAATAGTGATTTAATCTCTATCTACAATATTAACAAGTTTTTAAAAAATTAATAGCATGTAAAAATTTAGAGTAACATTTACTATTTTTATAGTTCTTTCTGTTTTTAAAACTATATGAACTATGAAAATTATGATGCCTGAGAATTATTACTCTTATTGTTAATATATTGTAGAATATATTGTGAAAGTTTGATTACATTTTTGCAGCTGTCTTTTTTATAACTAAACGAACAAATAGTGTTGAAATGTCACTACACTCTATTAAAAAGTAAAAGTTTATAAAAATAAAATATGTTAATGTGTGTTGTCAAGTAGCTTTTTGCGTACATTTTGCGCGTGTGTGTGGGAGTGTGCAAGAGCGATTGCTCGCGTCTCCTGAAAGGGACTGATAAATAACACTCTCTTTACAGCTTATGTAATTCTTCAAATATCGCTTATACAGCACAGATTTTACATGAAAAAGTATATTTTATAAATATATTTCAATAAAGTTAAAAGTTTTAAAAACACTGTTTTTTATTATGGTTAAGATGAATGTTTTGCTTTTTTTATTAAGTAATAATTTTTTTTCTGAAACTTGTTGGAATTTTTATCGTTAACTCTATTCAGCAGTTCATAGAAACTAATTACAAGAATCTTTTATATTTGTAATATTTTTAACATGTCAAACTCATATTATTTTATTATTAATATATATTATTCTCCTTTATTTTTTTAAAAAAAAATCAGTGTCATATAATAATAGTAATTTTTAAATAAATCTTTTTCTACCTTCTAAAATAAAATACATAACATAGTAAAATAGTACATAATAAAATAGCCTTGCTGCAGTATTGTCAACTAAACTAATTCAACCCTATTGAGTTATGGGTTTTAAGATTTAAAAATTTAAAATTTATGTGAAATGAGAAAACACCAGCAAATCAGCAAGGATGCCTTTTATGATAGGGCCTATAACTTTTGGAAAACTTCAAAACAAGCTCCAAATTCTTATTTTGTTATGTATTTTATGATTGCTTGATGTAACACATGTTATTGTAAGCCAATATCTATATGTGTATGTATCTTGAGATATTTGTAATTCAAGTTGTATTTCAACTTCTTTACTTTTCTGCCAGCAAATTTTTAACCGTAAATGCATTCAACACAAATCTTCAAAATGATAGCCTAAAAAATAAAGAAAAACTCTAACATAACCTAAACTTGATTTTCTTTACACCTTGAAATCAATATTACATTATCAACATAATATGCTAAGTTATATAGGTTTAAAATAATTTCACAACATAATCAACAAATTACCTTTGCTTTTAATATCATTCACTTCTACATCATAAAAGCATTGGTTGAAAGTTTGTTAAAATTTTAATCATCTATAATAATCGAATAACTCTTGAAAACATGCGTTTTAAACATTCTACTTTTTGTGAAATTCAGATATATAAAATAAGTGAAAAACCTTTGCTTTTTTATATATCTTATCATATCTTCATAGAATACTTAATATTTTGGAGTCTTGATACTGATAGCAGTATCAATGATATAAACATTTTTTGTTTAGGGAGAAATTTTATTTCAAGTTGATTATGTTGGTCCTGCTGGCTCCCAAGATGGTGGTGGTGGTGGAGGTAGTGGTGGCGATGACAGACAAATGGCTGAAGGTGAACTTGGTGATGAGGAAGAGGATGATCCTAATGCTATGCCAGATGGTACTCCGATTCCAGCTGGACCAGAAGGAGATGCTATGAGAGCAGAAAAGTAAATTGTTATGTTTATGTTATGGATCAAATTCTATTTAGAGCTTATAATTAGGTTTTTATTACAAGGTTTTATCTTGATTTAAAGATAATTTATTTATTATTATGCTTTACTTGAAAAAAACCCAAACTGATAAGACAAATTAAGCGTATGTTAACAAACTTTTAAGGTTATAAAAAAAGATTCATAATATCTATATATCAATCTATACATTCAATATATCATTTTAGTATTGTTTCTGAGGTATGTCATCTTTGGAGTTTGATATTTTTTGAGAAGTCGTACCCTGGTTCACTCTGAGTCTCACTGAATTTTAAAAGAACCATAAATAAAGTTTCAGGAAATTAGAAATTTTGTAATTTTAAAGGGAACCAAAGGTGATAAAACAAATTGTGCTTGTTTTAAAGAGCTGCTTTTTATTTCATACAAAAATCTATTTTGGTTCTCTATTTATCAGTGTTTTTATTTTTTAAAGCTTTTTAAGCCCAGCATTTCCCATCAGCTTGAGAAACTATTACCATTAAAGCTCTTATAATATTTATTTTATTTGTAAAATAACAGCCTGGTTGTTTTACATTTTGATAGCCTAATTATAAAGTATTTATAATACAAATAGATTAAAATAAGTAAACAAATTAACCAGTTCAAATCTTTTTAAGTGTGTCTTTAATGTTTGATGATATTTTTATGCTTTCTTTCAGTTTAAGTTTACATGGTGTACTTTTTAAATGAGTTAAAAATTATTTTTTTTTGTAGGAAAAAGTTGAAAAAAGCTAAACGTCAACGTCGTCAACATAACTTGCCTGATAAACCTACTGATTTCCAAGTAAGTTTTTAATTTTATTCTATATATATGATGGAATTTAGTAAATACATTGTGAAATGTATTATTTAGATAAACTTTGTGTATACATGAAAAAGTTTGAGAGCTTATATATATATATATATATATAGAACTCACTTTTAGCATAGACACAAAGAAAAAGGCATTATTTTTATTCATTTTCAATCTCCTATGTTTTTTGTTACAATAATAAGTTATGTATAAAACCTTATCTTAGGTAAGAATCAAAATAATTGAAGGAAGGCAACTACCAGGTGGAAATATTAACCCAACTGTGCGTGTTACTCTTGGCGATGAAGTAAAAAACACACGTGTGAAACATTCCACCAACAAACCATTTTTTGATGAAACTTTTTTCTTCAATTTCAATGAACGACCAAATGAGCTATTTGATAAAGTTATTAATTTTGAAGTTTACAATGCGAAAGGAATTTTGTCAGATTGTTTACTTGGTACTTTTCAATGTGATGTGGGTACTGTTTATAGCGACACCAATCATGCAATAATTCGCAAATGGCTGCTAATGACAGCACCTGAAGATAATGAAAGTAAAGATGGTGAGGAAGGTGAAGCCAAAGGTGCAAGTGCAAAACCTGGTGGTCCACCTGCAGGTTATGTCAAAATAACAGCTATTGTCCTCGGACCTGGTGATGAGTTGCCTGCGAAAGCGAAAGGTGGTAATTCAAATGACGATGAAGAAGACATTGAATCTAATTTGTTACGGCCTGCTGGTTGCACTCTACGACCGGCTACGTTTTTAGTAAAAATTTATCATGCTGAGGATATCCCACAAATGGATACTTCTGCTTTTGATGGGATTAAAAAGCTGTTTTCATCAAAAGAACCTAAAGGTCATGTTGATCCATTCATGAAGTTTTCATTTGCAGGCCAAGTTCAGAAAACAGATATCAAATATTCAAATGATCATCCCGATTTTAACCAAGAGTTACGTGTAGCATTTAAATTCCCATCAATGTGTGAGCGATTGAAACTTCAACTGTACGACTGGGATCGAATTGGAAATGATGATTGCATTGGAACTTCTTTTATATCGCTTTCATCAATTGCTGGAAGTGGAGATGACGGTGATTACAAAATTTTGTTTTCATTTTTTTCTTTCTTTGCTGTTTATCAAGTGGACCTGCCTATTTTGAAACTGGATATTTAGGATAAATTAAATTCTGTTATATTTGTTGGATACAAATCGTTATATTTTACATCTGCAATTTCTGCTATTTAAGGTCAACATTAATTGTATTGAACAGTATTGAGGATGTGTTGTAATAATTACCTAAAGAGATTGTATGCAAAGGGAAAACTTAATTTGGTAAAGTTAAAGACTTAAATTATGTTTTCTTTCACTATAGGGTTCCTTCCTTGTTTTGGACCTTGTTACGTCAACTTCTATGGTTCTACTCGAGAATATTCTGATTTACCTGATGAAAATGATAACCTGAATAAAGGAAGAGGAGAGGGTTGTGGTTATCGCGGGAGAGCGTTAGTTGAGATAGACACAAGGTTTGGTAGTCATGCCGATAAACCACTGCAAGATATTATGGCACAAGAACTTATTCGAGTACAAACATACATGAGACGTCGTAAATATAAATTATTTGCAAGTTTCATGAGTGCTAACATGATCTCAGAATCAGATGGTCCTATTGAATTCGAAGTTAGTATCGGTAACTATGGAAACAAATTGGATCCCTCAACTGAACCTCAATCATCAAGCACTCCTCCAACTAATCCTGTATTTGATGGATGTGCCTACTACTTTCTACCTTGGCAAGAATCTAAACCTTGCTGTGTGGTTGAGAGCCATTGGGAAGATATTGCATTTAGATTGGAACCAATTAATTGCTTGATGAAAATCATTGAAAAAATGGAGAAAAACATTAAGTCTGTTGAGTTAGCTATTAAAGCCAAAGCACAGCCAGCGGAAGTGGCAGCTTTACTCATTGCTTTGCTTGATCAGTTGATTGCGGATTGCAAGTAAGTTTGGACACTGTGTGATATAAAATTCTAGTTCACAAAAACATTGCCTAGTTTTGAAAATTTTGTGTGAAACCTGAAGTGAAATTTTTTTTTACGTTCCATAATATGAGCCTTACTTGTCTTGTCACTTTGGTTTCCCTTTGATAATTTATAGTTGCAATGTGTGTGTGTTTAATTCAATATTTATATACTGTTTATCTCTTAGCTTGCCTATCCCAATATTTGATGCAACTATAAATGGAGTAAATGAGCTTGATTTGAAAATGCAAGAGATTCGTCAAGATGAACTAGCTTGTTTAGTAGAAGAAGCAACCACTCTGCGTGAACAAGCTACAGATATTACTGAGGCTATGGATGTAATTGGTGGTTACTTACGAAGATTACAAGATTTGTGCATTGAGGTATATTAAAAAAATGAAGTCACTGCTTTTTTGGACCTGAGCTTTGCTGTCAGGGCCCTATATATTAAGTTATGGCCATTTGCCTGTGTGTACACAACTTAGTTCCCTATGAATCCATTCTTTCATGTGACTGAAAAATATTGAAGTCCTTTTTTTATAAATTTTATTTGTGTTATATATTTTTTTATTCTGTATATATTTTTAAGCTTGGAGTTGTTGTTTTTAGCCTCTAAGTTCAAGAGGCAGCACAGTCTGAAATTGCCTGAAATATGTTTAACGATTTTAATATTTTTAGCCTCAAAATTCATTACCAGATGTGGTCATATGGATGATCTCTGGAAGCAAACGTGTAGCTTACTATAGAATGCCAGCATATCAAATATTATATTCTGAAAATCCCATCGGTAAAGGTGGCAAATGTGCAGTGCTGCAAAATATCTTGCTCAAGGTAAATTTTTTCAAACTAGTATATTTTCTAATAAATCTCTTGTCCAATCATAGTGAATTTTCTTTTCAAACTTCTGTATATAATAAATTACTAGTGTATAATAGTGTTTAAAATAGTAGACCAAAGACCAAAGCAAATACTGATTGTATGGGTACTCAAACTAATTATCTTGATTGAAAAATATTGGTCACAAGAATAATGTTTAAAAAGTAAATACTTAGCAATATTTTACCACTTTTTTATTCTCTTTTTAGTATCCTGGTAAAAAAGGGTTAGATATTGAAGACCATCCTGAAATACCTGCATCAGTAAGTGTTATCTTGTGGTTAGGTCTTGAATCATATCAATCAGCATGGACTGATACAGATCAAATGGAAGGGGAGTACTCAGTGTATGCTGAGACTTATGAAAATCAAGGAAAACCTCCTATGTTTGACTGGACACCTAAAATTATCAAGAGACCTGGTTTCTCTGATTCAGAAGGTAAAGTGAGACTTAACAAAGATGCCTTCATTCCACCAGATGGTTGGCAATGGGACGATCCACCAGATGGCGATTGGTTTTTAGATCCGGAAATGAGTTCCAACTATGATGCTGATGCGGGACACAGAAAATTTATGCAAGATGCATTTGAAAACGAGTCTTGTATACCTGGAGGTAACTGGGGCAAATCAACACCACAGTATACAGATATAAAAGGTGATGAAATCGACCATAGAGATGAAACTGTCATTCCTGAAGGATGGGTGTGGTCTGATGATTGGATAATTGATAATAACAGAGCTTGTGACGAGGACGGTATGGATTTTTCTTGGTTTCTATTTTTTATGCTGTGATAACATGTCATACAGATGAAAACTTAACATTAAAAGTAGGTATTTTAGAATTTGTAAATGTGTTACTTTAATGTTGTAAGGTTTCTGTGCATAGGTTGGGAGTATTGTATTGAAGCATCCGCTGCTGGCTGGAGTTCAGTATATAGAACATACCATTTCTGTCGGCGACGAAGATGGGTTAGAAATAGGACGTTAGAACAGGACCCTCAGAAATTATTGAAGAAGAAGAAGGAAGATGCTAAACGAGGGGAAGGTTGGGAGTATGCTCCTGTATTCGACATGAAATACCATTTGAAAGAACGCAAATTTGACTTTGTAAGGCGTAGAAGATGGCATCGTAAAATGATCAATGTAAAACCTGGTGCTGTACCAACATTCTCAATCAAAGACGAAGATGAAAAAGATAGATTTCATCAGATCATGCCAAGGATATTTCTTTCTTATGATGGTAATATTTTTAATAACTGTTTTAACTGTTTTAAAGATATCTGTTGAAAAACTGTTAAATTTTTTATGTCAAAACCTATGAGTTACAAAGATGAAAATTTTTATCCTGAACCAGATAATAAAGTTACATAATTTTTTTTAATAATTTATCTGTTTTGCAAAACCAGGTGATAATCTCAAAAAATTTATTTCTGTAAAGCTGTGCTTCAATTCTTGTTGAATGGTTGTTTTAAGTAACTCTTTTATTGATTTCAGCTCCACATAAATACCAATTCCGTGCATATATATACCAAGCTCGTGACATTCTTGGTTTGGATTCTGAAGGAGTGTCAGATGCGTATACTAAGGTGTGCTTTCAAGATGAAAGTCAGATAACTCGTGTTGTTAAAGAAACTCTATGTCCAGATTTTGATCAAACATTGATTTTTGAAGAACTTAATATTTTTGGATCTCCAAAAGTGATTGCAGAAAATTCTCCATTTGTGTCTATGGAATTTTTCGATAAAGACAAAGTTGGTAAAGATGAATATTTAGGTCGTGCGTTAGCCCAACCCCTGGTTAAATTGAATGGTTCAAAACCACCAGCACCTAGATTAATGTGGTATCCAATTATGAGAGGGGATAAGCAATGTGGAGAAGTGCTTGCTGCTTTTGAACTTTTCTTGGTGAGTTTTTATTTTATACATTAAACAAGCATGGATGGAATCTATATTGTATGATCTGCACTAGACATCCTACTAAAATTGAATATTTCTGATATGTTGTGTATGATTTTTATTTAATTTGTTTTTAGGGAATTTTAAACCTGCCCACCAGTTAAATTTATTGAATAAACGTAAATTCACTTTAAAAATTAAATAATTAAATTAAAATGCTACCCCACAGTTTTATTTGTAAGTAATATAAAATCTTAATTTTATTTATTGAGGTTGTTTAATATAAACATCAATATATAAACATGTTTAAACCAACTGAATGCTAGTTTTATCTTTTTATATTTGACTATGAATATATTAACAAAGGAGGTAAATCTACCCATGATTAGGGGGTTGGATGTTGTTGCTCTAAAGAACCTTTTGCACTGTTAAATAATGCATAATCACTATTGTTCTTAAATATATATTGTTTTTTTACTAATAAATACATAGAGTAATAGCTGTATAAGCCCTTCAAATGAAATGATAATAAAACTCTCTTATATTCACTTGCATTCTTGATAAATGAAAAGTAACGTTAAAACTCGTTTTGATACTGCAATGTCATCCTACGATAACATTTTTTTTTTTTTATAGGATGAAGGTTCTGATTTACCATTTCCGCCACCAATGAAAGAAAACCGATACATTGTACCTAATGGTATAAGACCAGTCCTAGTAAGAACTGGTGTAGAGGTATGCTGCTATTTGTAAAATATACAGACTGGTCTCTAATAACTATTGATGATATCATACCTTTCATTTAAGACAATTTATCGCTCCTAAGTCCATAGCCAATTTTAACTAAATAGGGCTGTGCTTCTTATATCCTAATATTTATAAGATATTTGTTCAGGATTTAATTTTTAACTTTGACAACTTTAACCTACATTCCTACCAAATTTTGTATAAAGTGGTCACTGTTTCAATCAGACATTTGATGTTTTTGTAACTTTTTATTGTCAATCTATGTCTTTCACAGATCTCCTTGTTAATTTATGTAAGGGACTTGAAAAAATAACTTGACTATTTCTGTAAAGAATTAACTGGAAAAAGGGATTGGAATTGTCAAAAATCCAAAGGATAAAATAAATAGAATATTTAATTTTTCTTTAAATATTTTACTCTCATTTAGATTCTTTCATGGGGTCTCCGTAACATGAAGAAATATCAACTAGCAAGTTGCACATCTCCCTCAGCTACTTTTGAAATTGGTGGTGTAGTAGTAGAAACTGATGTGATCAAAAACACAAAGAAAAATCCAAATTTCTTGAAAAACATCTTTTTCAAAGAAATTGTGAGTAACCTATATTGATACAATTTTATTTTTGAATTGCAGCTTTCTTAGTAGTGAGGTATCTATTGTAGTGCTGATTTGCTGGTAAGGATTTTAGCTATGTACCATGTATTGACGTTGCAGTTGGTCAGAAAGGGGCACTTCAAGCATTTTTTGTGTAAAACTTTCATTTAATATGTTTGTGAATAACAAATAATTTTCAATCTAGTTTAAAGATCTAACATTTTATTATTTCTTACAAAATATCTGTCGTCCTCAATAAACCATTATGTTTCAAGACTGTATATTTTTTCTCTCTAGTATTTACCAAAAGATCCGTTATATATGCCTCCTATAGTTATTAAAGTTCGTGATCATCGAACGTTTGGTCGAAAACCTGTTGTGGGTAGACATGTGATTAAGTCGTTGGATTTTGAGCAACCACCTAAATCTGAACCAGCTGCTGAAATTCCTGGTTTGTAATAAGCTAAAAATCTTGTGACAAGAAATATGGATTGTGATAGACATTATATATAGCGTCTATAGATGTATTCTATTCTTGTTACACCATTTTATCAAAATATTGTTACTAGTCCTATAGAAATGGTTTTTTGTATTGCGTTTTTTTAAAGAAATATCGTATTTTTTAGTTGACAAAGCCGATGCAGAAGAACTTGCTCCTAAAGATGTTACACTTGATATCGAAGAAAAGAAAAAGAAGAAGGTATTTTTTTGTGAAATTGTAAAAAAGATTGAACCAACTAGCAGTTATGACAATAGAACTTTTTTTATCATTTTACAATTTTCTCTTATTTCTTTCAAAATTCTCTTTTTCTCTTTCTCATATATTATTTTCATTTGCTGTTTTCTCATCAGTTCTATTTTTTGGGCTCCCAGCTTTATATGATGGAGTCCTATAAATTCACTTCTGTGTGTCTGTTGAATATTAATCAAAGATAAACAATATTAAGGGTTTTAAAATATGCAAGATATATATAGATTATCTCCAATGCAAAATAAAAATGTTTATAAAAAATAAAAAGGGTCTTTTTTGAATATTTTCATTTTTATGAAAATATGTCAATGAATGTTCTTTATAGATTTGATAACTAACTTCAAGTTAAATGGTCACTATAAATAGATCACCATTGTTTGAAACTGGTTTAGTATTTCCTGATTATCCAGTCTTTCTTGTTTCTTATTATGTTATTCTTTTATGTTTTCCTGCCATTTTGTATAGGAAATTCCAAAAGCTGAAAATTTAGATTGGTGGTCGAAATATTTTGCTTCAGTAGGTGAAATCGCTAAGTGTGGTAATTATCTTGAGAAAGGCCATAAAACTATACAGGTATTTTTTTTATTGACAGATTTCCTAATCCCTTGAAAATCAACTGTCTTTTAATTGCATAAAATGATTACAGTAGTGTGTGGACATAATGTTTTAAAGTACCTACCTGGTTGAAGATTCATGTATTGTTTTGATTGAGGATTTACAAGTATATTACTCCTGTATTTACTCCTCCTGTACTTACTTACCAATTAAAGTATCCCTCTCAGTTTATTACTAGTCCTGTAATGATAAAAGAATAGTAAAATTGGTTGACTGTGTGGGCTTACAGGGACCATTATTGTGTCCCACAATCTCATTTAATTAAATATACTTTAATCTATGCTAGAAAATGTTTATTTTTTTTTTGTGGTTGTGAATTTTAGATTTACAATTCTGAGCTTGAGGAGGTTAAAGAATTTGGTGGTTTTGGAGATTTCATTCAGTCTTTTCAATTGGAGCGTGGAAAGGAGGATGACGATGAAGATGACAATGTTGTTGGTGAATTTAAGGTATATTGCCAGTGTTAATTTTGGCAATGTTTGTTGTAGTTGGTTTATTCTGGAAATGTGGAGCAGTCTCCTACTGTTCCAAAACTTTTCCTCTAAACTTAAATAAGTTTAGGATTGTGATTTTAGCATTTCATTGTCATTGTTGTTACCTCTGTTCTCTAATTAATGTTCTCGTAAAATTGGATTTCAAAATATTATCTTTTATTAACATATAGGGACTTTTTAAAATTTACCCATTGCCAGCTGATCCAAAAGAGCCAGCTGGTAAACTTCGCTTCTTTACACCAAAGCTGAAAGAAAAGTGTAAGCCTGTTGAATCCATTATCCGTGTATACATTATTCGTGCCCGGGAATTGCAACCTAAGGACCCAAATGGTAAAGCTGATCCTTACGTTGTGGTAGAACTTGGAAACAAAAAGATCTCCGAAAAAGATAATTACATACCTAATGATATCAATCCTGTTTTTGGTTCCTTTTTTGAATTGAAAGCTAAAATACCTCTTGTGAAAGATCTGAAAGTAAGAGTGATGGACTATGATTTGTTAAGTCGTAACGATTTGATCGGGGAAACTACTATTGATTTGGAGAATAGATATCTGTCACAATGTCGTGCAACTGTTGGTTTACCTTTGGAGTACTACACGTAAGAACTGACATATCTTATTTTTAACAAATTAAAAAGTCTCATATTTCTGTGCGGATTGTCTATCATTGTCAATTTGCTCATCTCATTTCTATTTGCAAACTCAATTGTATTTGTACTGAGTAATCTTTATTTATTTTCTTAATTATTTTTATTTTCTAAATTTAATTTTTTCCCTAATTAGATCTGGTCCTTATCAGTGGAGAGATGCTAGGAGTCCAGTTGAAATCTTAGATAAAGTTTGCAAAACTAAACCTCAATGGTTGAGTCCAGCCCAAGTAGTTGTGCATGGTGTATTACATAAAATTGAAGACTTTGAAGAAGTGACTCCATCCGACCCTCATATAGGACCAAATAACCAGCGGCTTGCTCTGTATGTATTAAACACCAAAGATTTGAATGAATTCAAACTTGTGCCAGAGCATATCGAAACTCGTTCTTTGAAGAATCCTCTGCAACCTTCTATGGATCAAGTATGTTTTCTAAAAATATTTAGAGTTGAAAACGTTGTGTTTGTCAGGTTGAGCTAAGTAACCTTTAAGTAAGAATGATAAAAATTAAATTAAAAACTGATTTTTGAAAAATCACGAAAAATATAGAAATAAATGAAAATGATTAGAAAAACAATTTGTCTCTTCTGCTCAATATTAGAACCTGCATTTTCGATGTATTAAAAGACATTTGATTTATATTGTCTGACTAGGCATTTTTGTTACTTTAGGGACAACTTGAAATGTTTGTTGATATATTCCCTCTTGTGAATGGTGTTCCAGGACCGCCATTAAATGTTGCACCAAGGACTGCTAAAGAGTAAGCGAAATAAAATATTATGCATAATTTAGTGATAGGTTTTTTGCATTTTCAATCTATTGATGCTTTTGATTTTAGGTTCCATCTTCGTGTTATTATATGGAATACTGCAGATGTTCCTCCGAGCGAAACATCAATCACTGGTGAAGAAATGAGCGATTTGTACCTAAAAGGTAAAGCACCATTCTATAATTTTAAGGTGGCAATTTTTGTTAAAGCCATGTTTCGATCCAAAATACAGACAAAACAATATGTCCATAAATTATGCAATTTAATTACATCATGAATAACTTATTAAATGATTAATTAACTTAAGTCACTGTAGCTGTATATTTATTTGGACTAGTTAGGGTGGAACTAAATGAAGCCTGGAGGCTATTTTGTCTATTTTTTGTTGTTGTTTATGCTGTATCGAATTCTTTTTATCCAATGGTTTTTTGGTTTAAACAAAAATCCTGGAAGTATTATAACAAATAAGTATATAGATAGGTTCCTATTATATCCAAATTTAACACAAAGCATATGGGATCGAAAACGGTATATTTTAATTGAATATTGTAACATAGAGTTGTTTTTATGAAGGAAGAATATAATATAATAATGTCCACATTTCAAATTCATTCATTCTGTTCAAAACGATCATTTCATAGAAATTTTAAAGAAGTGTATTAAATATATTTTTTAAAATCTTCATTTTCAATTTTTTCAATCTGGGAAGGTCTTCTTACTTTCTTCATGTTTGCAAAATATATTAAATATGACAAGTGTATCTTAATATAAGTTTTCATTCTGTACTATGTTTTTGAATATATATTTTAGCTTGGATGGAAGGCAATGAGGACGAAAAACAGAAAACTGATGTCCACTATCGATCAATGGATGGAGAGGGTATGTTCAATTGGAGAATGGTGTTTCCATTTAAATACATGCCTGAAGAGAAAGTAATGGTGGTTGAAAAGAAGGTATGTTAATGTTCTATATGTGTTGGTATTAGCTGAAAGATCCGATGATTTTCAGCCTATCTTATCAGTTTTTATCTGTTCCCATGACTGTAAACTGTCATAAGATTAAAGTTGACTCAATTTTATTTTGTTTGTCTGCAGTATTAAGTTATAATTCTATGACGTAATTACGTTTTATGAATTTTTATATCGGAAAAAATAAGTTTCAAGAAATTATTTCCGGGTAAATTGTGCAAAAAGGGTCATTTTATCGAAACTGTTTTTCAGTACTCGTGTATGGAACTGCTCTTATATATATAAATATTGTCATATGTGTAAATACAGACAAAAATATTTCATAGGAGCATTTCTGGAGCTTAGATACTACGCGACATACTTTGCCACCTAAAGTAAACATACAAATATGGGATAACGATCTCTTTTCTGCCAACGACTTCATAGGTAAGTATCGGTTTAGATGAGCTGATTTGTTTTAAATTAAGTAAGAATTGGTGTCAATATTTGCCATTCTGTTTTACTTAGCATTTTTTTGTGTTACGTATTTTTCGTTTTATTCTTTGATTAAATGATCGCCATATATTCTCTTTTCAATCCTTCAATCTTTTCTTAACTTATTTTATTTTACTTTCCAAGTAACCCAATTATTTTAACAGCAATTGCTTCCTACTTAAATATATATATGATCAAATATCCACCCATTTATTTATCTAAAAGCGGAATCATTTTTGACACTTGTATCGTATATATAACAGTGTTGATAGTCGCATCATTTGTTAAACAGGTAATCTCGAACTTGACTTGAGTAAATTGCCACGCCCGAAGAAAGAGGCGAAGAAATGTTCTTTGAAACAACTAGCAGCAGCAATGGAAGAAGACACTCTTGATTTGTTCGAAGCAAAGATAACCAAAGGTTGGTGGATGATAGTGGAAGAAGCTGAAGATGGTACTAGGAAAGCACAGGTAAGTTTCAATAATTTCTTGACTGTTACATTATAACGATGTAGCTATGGCATGTTTTTTAGTGATACAGTCAGGACTCAATCTAAAGCTAAATTCGTAGAAAGAGCCGGAATAAAACATGCACCCAAATTGCACCCTACAATCACCGGAATACATTCATTCATTCGGACTACTCTAAGAGAAATAAAAATATCCAAAGATTTGTGATGTTATAAGATTTGTCATGTTATTTCAACATTAAGTTTACGTGTAGGTTTCTTATAAAGGGAGTTAAGGAGTATACATTTATAAGATATACGACTTTTTAAACAATTACATCATATGTAAAGATATTTCAATAAATGCAGGTCAGTATTTTGCTGTTTATGTTTGGAAACCGGAGTTCTTAAACATTGACTACTTTCAATACTAAGGTCGAAGATGCGCTTAACATCGTACTCCCAGCCGTCTTAGAAAATATAAATTGTACTGAAATTTGGTGCATCCTTTTGTTTAATCAGCGAATTTTTCTCTTCCAACTGTTTCATTTTCTTGTGCAGGGTAAGGTGGAGATGACACTTGAAATTATCGGAGGTGAAGAAGCAGAAGCGAAACCTGCAGGACAAGGTCGTGAAGAACCTAATATGAACCCTAAATTAGAAGAACCCAAGTATGGCTGCATTTTATTTTTATTTGCTTAGTTATACTGATTCTGTATAAAAAGTTTTTTTATATTCAAGGGAGAATGTTACTAAAAGAATCTTTTCCAAAGAGGCCTGTCATTGGTCATCATTTTATGCAAAAATAAAATACATACAAATATTATAATGCTCCTCATTATATTATCACTCCTCAGGTTTATAAATACAATTAATTAATAAATTAATAACACAGCTAATAGCAATCACTTTTCTACTGAAATTAAATGATGTACTTATCTAAACTCTGTAAAAACTTATATTCTGGTGCTTGTAATATAACATAGATCTAGTATTGGATTTGTATAATAAAAATGTCTTATCTATTTCACCTTTCTACAGTCGTCCTGACACATCTTTCTTGTGGTTCACTTCGCCATGGAAAACATTGAAGTATATCTTATGGAGGAATTACAAATGGTACATCATTGGTTTCCTCTTGTTACTCCTGTTAGTGGTGTTCATTGCATTGATATTGTACAATGTACCTGTAAGTTTTATTTATGTACTACTACTACTTCTCTCT
>JAUELD010087834.1:0-19617 GCA_031471615.1 Aglantha digitale | reverse complement strand
TATATTTATATATTTAAATTATGTATAAATTATAAAGAAAAAAATGGCAAATGTAAAAAGATCTTTATAAAAAAATATAAATAATATTAATAATTTGTGACTTTTTAAAAAAAGTTTTATATTCAGTGGCGGGCGGATCTAGGGGTAGTCAACATAGTCAACTGACTACCCGTAAATTTAAGGGGAGAACGATGATGTACAAAGAAACCAAATTTGTGTCAGACAAAAGTATGAAATTTTTTGTTAACGAATCAATTTTTTTCTTTTTTAAAAATTCTTCACAGAATCAAAACTTTTCATTTTTTATTTTAATTCTTTTTGTCTTTCACGCAATGTTTTTAACTTGACTTAGCCTTAAATCCATGATTATACAAGCCGTAAACCGAGCTTGTAGATTCGTGTATGTAGTTGCATACATCGTGTACCATGTCAAAATCGAAAAATATTTGGGTCAGATCAGAGAACTTGAATCTTACACGAAAATTTCCCCGTAATTTGTAACGCCTGATTGATTTTAAATTTTACACACGTGGAATTTAATCAGGATAAATTTCCTTTTCACAACGTGCATCCGTCGAGTGAGCGAAACATTTTTTTAAAATAAATAATAAATCAAATTCTATAGTTAGTGTGAGGCAATGTTCTCGAGTCATTAAATAGAAATAGAAATAAAGAAACAGCTTCTGTGTTGACTATATCGTTGTTGGTTAAAATAAAAACTCATTTTAAGTTTAGTGGACACTACTGAATCCTACAAACAAGGCACTGATATGTTTAAAGCTGTTTCCTAAGAATAAGTGACAGCTCTACTCAATACATTAAGTGTTAGGCCTTTACACAATATAATTTGTAATTTGATTTGCTTAGTTAAAAACTTCATTACTCAACTAAATACATTTAAATACTAAATACTTTAAGCTTTACCTAATAAGTGTTACTTAAATTTATAATTGATAAAGCTTAATTCTTTCCTGATTTGTTCTCATGTAAATTAAAATTGCTTCAAAATATTTTGTGTTTTGTATTTTCTTTAGAGAAGATATATTAATGTTGACTGCTTATTTTAGTACTATAGAGCAGGGATTATCTTATTAAAGCGATAATGAAAAGTAAGTAAGTAAGTTTATTTTACTGCTGGTTAAAAATACAATTTTAAAATTAACAAAAAATAAAAAAAAATAAAAAATATATAAAAATGTAAAGTTGCGTAATAAGTTAAAAACAATATAAAAATAAAATCTCTAAAATATAACAATTGGAAAAGGGAAGGGGATGGCAGCAGGAATGAACACAAAAAGCCAAAAGGCCAGATTTCCATTGCGGTCCCTTGTTCGCAGAAATCAATGAGGCACCCCATTTGGGGAGCACTTCAAAATCAAGCGAAGGGTTGATTACCTTATTTGTATACTATAATAAACAAACAAACAAACAAACAAAATAATAATAAAGGGTACTTACAATGACAGATTTAGAAAAGATAGATATATTTTTCTTTCTCCTCAAGTTCTTTAAGCAAATTGTGCTTTAGAGCATGTTTAAAAGAATTCACACTTTTACTTTGCTTTAAATCACAACTCAGCTTGTTCCACAGTGCAGGGGCTGTGAAAAACAAAGCTTTCTTAACAAAGTTTGTTTTAACAGAAGTATGAGTTTCTGGTGGAAATGCCACTGTTATCTAGATTTTCAACAAGTTTTCCTATATAACAAGGGGTCTTATTAGCAAAGTATTTGAAAACATAAACATTTGATATCTGGTTTACTCTGTCATTCACAGGTAACCAGTTTATTTCCTTAAATTGAGGTCACACCTATTTTCTAGATGAAGACAAAACCTAATACACTTATTTTGCATGATTTGTATCTTTTATAATAAATTTTTGTTGAGGTTTGGGTACCAAGCAGTGCAAGCATAATCAAAGGGTGGCTGTTTTAGAGCATTACAAAGCATTCTACGAAGTTGAGGGGTTAAAAACTTATTTTTCTGTACAAAAACATTAATCTCATGTTTATCTTTTTTATAACATTTAAAGCCATAGATTCGCCATTTAAATTTTCATTAAGAATACAGCCTAAATAAGATACCTTAATGTCAATGTTTCCATAAGAAATATCTAAAGAAACTAATTTCTTAGATTTACCTTTGGGTGCGAAAACGATAGACTTGGTTTTGTCTTTGCCAAAATGAATACTTAGCTTATTGTCGACAAACCATTCACATAGATCTTTGAACTCTTCAGTGAGGACTGTTTTAATCTCATTAACATTTTTATGTTGGAAAACTAGACAGAAATCATCTGGATTAAGAAATAAGTTACATTTGTTTATAGCCATTGGCATATCATTAACATAGAGTAGGAAAATTAGAGGTCCCAAAATAGAACCTTGTGGAACTCCAGAGTCTAGTTTTCCAGGTTGTGAAAGAGATTTCACAACACTCACTTGAAAAGTTCTATTTGATAAATAAGACTTAAACCACAAGATCAATCAGAATCATCCCTGTTACCAACCCCTTATCAAAACCTTTTAGAATTTTGTCATTCAAATATGACAATGCAAAAGCGGTTAAGTGAGAGTTTCTAAAACCTTATTGGTAGTTATAAACTAAATTATTATTTTTGAGAAAGTTTTGAACTACTTTCTCAAAAATCTTTGATATTAGAGGCAAAAGAGAAATTGGGCGATAGTTTTTAGGTTTTGTTTTGCTCCCTTTTTTGAAGAGTGGCTTTAGTTTAGCAATTTTGCGTTTTTCTGGAAAGATATAAAGTTTGATGGAGAGATTACATAACTTTGAAATTGGTTTTCATAATACAGAAACTCCTTCTTTTAGAAAGATAGCCTTGATATTGTCAATACCAGCAGCTTTAGTAATGTCCAAGTCTTGCATAATTTTAATGACTTCTTCTTCAGATACTGGCTTAAGAGTGAAACTTGTCTCAGGGGTTTTATCACTATAGTAGTTAATTATAGATGCTATAGTATATCTATTTGGAGGATTTGGGAGTTTATGAAGAAGATTTTTAGCCAAATCTGAAAAAAAATTCATGAAAATTTCTGAATTTGAGTTTGACTCAAAACATATATCTCCATTTGCTTTCTTTAAACATACCTTAGTTGATCCTGATAACTTTTTATAAGTAAACCCAAATCTTTCAAGGTTTTCCACAATTTCTTAGGTTTGCCTATGTTTTCTTTTAATTTTTCTTCAAAAAAAAAAACTTTTTACTTGAAATGGACTTCCTAGCCTTGATACGTGCTTCCCTATTAGAAATGTTATCATTAATCTCTCCATCAAACCAAGCCTGTGTAGAGTTCCTTATTCTAGATTCTTTCATTGGAGCAATGTTGTGAATTACTTGTAGAAGTTTAGTACAAAAATCTGAGTATGCGTTATTAACATTATTAAAAAAGTCATAATAAGGAAAAGGCATTTTTCTAAGGCTTTGACATACTCAGTGGAAGACCTTGATCTAATGACCTTGATCTAATGTTGCTATGAGAATTAAATTTTGTCTTGCTAACTTTTCTTGTACAAAATACCAGTTGGTGGTCAGATAGTCCTATATCTAAAACGCCACTTTCAAGTACGTTTTTAGGGGTATTAGTCAGAATGTGATCAATTAAGGAAGACGACTGGCATTTTACACGAGTAGAAGAAAGTAATATTTGATTTAAGCCAAAAGTAGTACAAAACTCTTTGTATTTTTTAACAAGACTCAGGTGTGTCTGTCGTAGAATTTAAAACATTTTTATTATTGTTAAAAATATATTTGCCATTCTGTAAAAGATTGATATTGAAATCACCTTAAAAAAAGTTTCATTACTTTCTGTAGCTAAGGATTCAAATTTCTCATTAAGTTTTTCTAAAAAATGGTTAGGAGGTCATTAAAAGATACTAACTGTAATGGCCTTAGTTTTCGGTAAAAGAAGCTTCAAAATGTTCAATGTCATTAAATATTCCATAGACTCTAGTGTAACAAATGTTACTTCTAATGTAACATGCAACCCCTCCTCCTTTTCTATTTCTGTCCTCCCTAAGTAATTCATAACATTCTAGATTTACTTCCTCGTCAGATACAGATGCATCAAGCTTTGATTCTGATATTTCATTTGTACTCTTTGCTATTAACTTTAACTCATCAATCTTTGGTAAAAGACTGTTGATGTTAAGTTGAATAAAATGGAGACCTCTTTGCTTAAAAACTTTCCAATTATCTGAGCTTACTGGACCAGTAGATTGACTAGGACCTGGATTAGATTCTATATCACCTGATAGAAGTAAAATAGAAAGGCAAGAAATGGATTTTTAAATAAAATAAAATCATAATTGGGAGAGTGGTAAAAATATAAAAATTAAAATATAAGTATTTTCTAATGGTCTAATATCAATAAAACTTTTATAAAAACCAGAATCATGACTGCATAAAAAAAGCAAAAAAGGTAAAATTAATAAATGCAAAAAACTAAGAGCATTTAAATTATAAGATATAGATATACTATCGTGTAAAGAAACTTTAAAGTTTCAGCAATATATGAAGAACTACTTGATGGAACCACAATATCAACAGGAGTACAAGAGCGAACAGACGGATACTTCACAACATTAGCAACAGAAACTTTTAAAACATTAACAAAAACATCAGTACTATGTGAAACAAAATAAACATTTGGTACAGGACTAACAACAGGCAACTTAACAATTTTAGCAACAGAGATTGCTACAACATCAACACTTACAGGCAATACACTGGGTGGATCTAAAACAGTAGGAAACAGAACAGGTTGCACATGACGTAACATAGCAACAGGTTGAATACTTACAACAGACAAAGTAACAGGAAGGGAAAAATCAGATGATACAATAGACTGTTTAACATTGCATACAGCTGACGAATATGAACGACATGTAACATGTGCACATGAAAAAAGACATAAATTGTGATAGAGATGGGAATCGATTGTAGTTATTATCAAAATAAGTAACTTCAGCATATGATTGTTTTTTTATTGAGTGGTCATTTGATTTAATAGAGTATATAGTGTCTATGATTGATTTTGCTAGTTTTTCGTTGCCAAGTTCAACTAAATGTAACTTTTGATTTAAATCACCATTTGAATGGGTCCAATTTTCAGGATTTATATAAGTAAAGTTTTCTATTTTCGAGAATTCTTGGAGAGATGTGTTTACATTTTGAATAAGATACCTTCTTTAATTAAAATCAAAAGAAAAACACAGATGGGAAGGGAAAGACAAAGAACAAAGTTAATTGAAACAAGTTTCAATAAATCTCGTTAACAAATATATTAATCTTATTGATTTTTCTGGGCTAGTTATTATGGTTCTAGGTGCTGGTGGGAAATAGCCCGATTTTCCATGGGTTATTAATATATAAATATTTTCATTTAGATAATAGATGGTTCAACTCTTTACAAATTTGATATTTTGATAGATCTTACAAACTCAAAAATAATTCAGGAGGTATACGAGGAAACAATGGCTACAAAGATTATGTCAACTACAGAGATATAAAAGGTGATTTGAGAAAAATAAATGAAGGAAGAAAGAAAACAGTATTATTTAAGGTGTGAATCAAACCATAAGAAGAAGACTTCTTAACAACCAGTAGTAGTTTTAATTACAATCAATCCTTCATTTGTTTATTATATAGTTTTATCACTTTATTATAAATCACTTGCTTTATGTTCTTCGATCTTCCTTTTTTTAAATCTTTTTTCAATCGTCTTTCCTTTCCATTAGCTTATGCAACATTTTAAAATCTATCATAACTTTGGTTATAGAAAACTTTTGTTCTTAACATTTATCTATTCCTTTAAATATTGTTATTTATTTTGGATATTTGTAAAAGATTTTTATTTGTATTCAGTTCGTATTCACATTCGAAGCTTAATTTTTGTCAGTCTGTTTCTTGAGCTTGATAAGTGTTGCTTTTATTTCTTCACTACTTTTCAAATTAATTTTATTCATTTTTAATTTTAATTATTTTATTAATAATTTTATTTCTTCACTACTTTCAAACTACTTTCAAATTAAACCTTGGTTCAAAACTTGGTTTAAACCTATTATAACATGCTTGTAATGTGCACAAGTGTGCACATGAGCAATCAAGAAGTATGCTATGTGGTAATAGGCAGGTTGAATCCCGAATCTGAATATTACTTTCAAGAGGCATAGGGCAAATAAAAGTGAGCTGGAGCTAGCTATTTAGAATATTTACAGAAAGGAATGGAAACAAATTTAATAAGTGGATCAATAAGATTTTAGAGACACTTTACGTTTTTTTTAGATTTTACAAAGTTTTGTGGATTAGAACCGAGACTTTGACAAAGATGTCATTGTGTAGAGAAACAAGAAACAAGTCATTTCTGTTTATTTTTTTGTTGTTTTGTTTTGTGTACAAGATAATTTTAACTCGAAATTTTAAATTTACCCGCGTCAGCATCAGTATTTTGCCGAACGACATGACAAATCGGGTTTTACCCTGTAAGAAATATTTTCATGTAAATACATACATGATCTATGCCGATAAGACGTCTGGAATGTTATCAGGAAAGATTGCACTTGTAACAGGTGATTGTTTGATGTTTGTAACAGCTTGCTTGTAATAGCTTGCTAGAGGTGTTCTAGGTAAAAAAAATTATATAGCTATCTTGCAGCTGGTTTAGGTCAAATAATAAGTTTGATAAACAGTTATTATTTTCACATATAATTTTTTATGTTTGTTTGTATCATGTCATCACGAATTAAACGGAATTTCATGCTTGGGATATTGATTTTCTCCAAGGCATTCATTATAAGACATGTTACATAGCTCATTAACCTGGTTTAAGCTATGTCTTGTACTATAACTTTCAGCAATATTCTAGATTTGGTCGTACTAGAGCAGAAAATAGGTATTTAAAATAAATTCTATCAATGTAACAGTAGGATCACCGAATAATACCAAGAATTCTGTTTGCCTTTGAAATTCGTTGTGAAATATGGGATGAGAAAAGATTAATTTTGGGTCAACTAAAACGCCTAAATCTTTATTGTTACCTAGATTGGCATGATGTATTGATGCTGATCATTAGTCCTACCAAGATGTAGAACTTTACACTTACTTGATTTGAACTTCATCTGCCATTCACATGAATTTTCGTTGTTTTCGTGTTGTCCGCAATTAATAATGCTAAACTATCTATGATATCAGGAAGCTCATAAATATATAAGATAAACATGATTGGACCAAAAACACTTCCATGAGGAACTCCACTTCTTACCGGCAAAAAAATTGAATACCCTTCCACTCTAACTAGATTGTCTATGATAATGTAGAAAATCTATTAGCAACATAAGTAATTAATTGCTATGCCATATTTATGAATTTTATGTGTATAAATTTGCCATGGGGTGGGTACAGAGTCAAATGCCTTTGTAAAATTTAAGTTAGTATTATCCTTTTTATGTTCTTTTTCTGTAGCAGATGTCCAATAATCAACCATTATCAGTAGTTTTGATAAGCAAGATTTTTTTTGGTAAGAATCCATGCTGTGCCTGGGAAAGGCAGTTGTTGTTATTAAGCTGTTCTTTATAATAGATTCTAATACTTTACAGGAATTTTATGTTTAGCTAATTGGTCAATAGTTTCTAGCTATGTATCGTTTTTCTTTCTTGTGTAGAGATTTCTTGTAATTTTTCAAATATTAATTTCAAGGGAACAGCAATTTAATTAGATAGCTCCTTCAGTATTAATCGGTGAATATTGTCTGCACCAGGCCATTTAGTAGGGTTAAATTTTACATGGGTTAGTTTTGCGTTACAGTGGATATCAAAGCTTTGTAAATCCATGTTTTCGATAGTGAAAACGCTAGTGAAGAAATTGTTAAAAACTTCTACTTTGGTGAAGTTATCAGTAATAGCAATTCCATCATTATCAAGATGTGGAATGTTACTTTTCATATTAAATTAACTGTAAGCATATGATTAGAAAGCCTTAAGATTGTTTATAGGCTTTCTTTGCAAGTGACTTTTTCAAACTGGCTGATATTTTTATGATATGCAGGTTTTGCCTGCTAATGTGCTTTTACATATCCAACAACAAGTCTTTATCTTCTCTAGTTTTCATGATAAACTTGGTATAAACTTAACTTTTTGTATCTTCTCATAAGATACTCTGTTTTTGATCATTGAGGTAGTCATAATAATTTTAAGTTCATAATAATGATTATTTTATTATCATACTAAATTAATACTATGATTATATTTTCTTATATATAATTATATTATATCTGAGCAAACTCAACATAGTTACAGCCAATTACTTGAACATTGTCCATATTACAATACATTATTCTTTCATTTCTGAGTCACTAAATCTCCTACTGAATCATAATAAGTTTAAACACAGGTATTTTCTTCCAATTTTGGTGGCACTTTATCCCCTTCCAGCCATTTCATATCGAGAATTTTCTTACACTTAATATTCAAACCTATATATTTAAAGTTACCTTAATTTTCTGATCCAATCTTGAATGCAATTTTAATGTGAGTTCTTTACAAGGCGTCCCAGAAGTCAGTGACTATTCGAGGGGAAGTCCTTGGTCCAAGGTTCTGGCTTATTAAAGTGCTTCCATTTGTGCTACAGTGGTGTTAATATTTGTGCTTTATATGCCGCTTACCAGACAACCTCAGACTGCCAGAGGACTTGAACCGTGATCATTGTGGTGAAAGTTGGTGCTTTCTAAAGTGCTTGTTAAATAAGGAATTAATTGAATTGTTATAGATAATAGAATTTCACCCACCAGTATACACAATATATTTCTTAGTTATTTCCGAATGAGATAATATAATACACTAATGTCTTGTTAAAAGCGCTATCCATTTCACCACTCCGACTCTTTAAGAGTCCTTCTTTCAACAATTGGAGACTCAGAATGAACTTTTCAATCTTCTACGAATCCTCAGGCAACTAAATATTGATCTTACTTATCTGTTGTCATCACAAAAAAAATTCAATTTTACAACTTTGAATAAACATATCTAGAGAAAAAAAAAGACCTTTTTCTATGTAATAAAAAGAGTTGATCTAAGTTTTTAAAGCTTTTAAATCTGAACAAACATGTCCTAACACCTTAGAATTCCTGTAAGAATATTCGATATTGATTTCTTAAAAATCAATTTCTTTTAGTCGCCCACCAATTAAAAGTATAAACAAAAGAAAATAAGAAATAAAAATATGAGTTATATCACTTTTTTATGTAGCTTTGTTATTTCCTCTAGGTGCTGGAAGTGGTATCGGTAAAGCAATCAGTGAATTATTTGCAAAGCAAGGTGCTGTTGTTGTTGCAGCAGGTTTGCAAAATGTCACTCAGGTTACTGAACAACTCCACCGAGAAAACCAACTTCAACAACATTTACCTTATCAAGTGAATGTAGCTAGTGAAAGTGAAGTGTCACAAATGATGGATGATATATATAAAGTAAGATTTTGTAATCCCTTGAATTTTAAAATCTGAAAGTTTTTTTCTTTTATCTTATCCCTATTCCTTATGGGCGATTTAGTGGCTCTGAAATTATATGCGGGAATGCAACAAAATTTACTGTGGACATAGAGGAATGTATGTTCTATCAAAATACAGAATTTTTCAGCAATTTTTTTTTTTATTTTTTTATTTTTTTTTATTTTTCAGACGTCAGCAAAGTTCTAAAATTGACAAAATGACAGTAATTTTGTAAATGTTGTTAAAAAGTATTAGTCTGTTTTTTAGTTCATTTCATAGTTCATAAGGCCATAAATAATTGTTTTTTTTGTATCTATTAATGTTCAGTGCCCCCATTTTTCCACAAAATTTGAGATTAATAGCACTATGATTAAATGTTTTATCAGGGGTATATCTATAACAGGGGGGGTCTTTGAACCCTCCCCCCCCCCCCCCCCCCCCATATGGAATAGGATTAATGTGAATTAGTAACAGTATGTGATACAGAATACAAGAAACTAGATTGTTTTGATTTTTTAGCACTACAATGAAGTACCGTCAATATCTGTGAATTGTGCTGGTATCACGAAAGATAATTTTATGTTGAAAATGAAAGAATCTGAGTTTGATGATGTCATAAATGTCAATCTAAAGGTTTAATCTTTTCTTGCGTTACGATAGTGGATAAGTTTACTATATATATGTATATTATATTGTTTTAAGTACTGCATTTTTTATTTCACTTAGGGTAGCTTCTTTATATCAAAACATTTATGTCATCATTTGATAAAGTCTAAAATTCGCAATGCATCTATTATTAATATAGCAAGCATTGTGGGTAAGGTAAAACTGTTAAATAATTTTTAACTAATGCTTGTCTTAACATTTACACCGAAAGATGAGAAGTTCTAAATGTCATGCTCTCAAAGTCCTACTCTTAGTGTTCTACTCTTAGTGTTCCTCTAAAAGACATATGCTATATCTCTTTATCAATATATCGTTTTCCTATGGTATAAATTTCAAATTAGATCGTATTTTAGACAGGTAACATGGGACAAGCAAACTATGCAGCATCGAAAGCTGGTGTCGTAGCATTGACCAAAACGTCTGCATTGGAAATGGCACGGTCAGTTTTTTTTAAACATGAATATATTATTTACTATTTCGCTCAAAAATCAATGTTAACATTCATTACCTCCCCCCATCTACTGTTTCTGGTGGCTACTAATTAATTTAGAAATATATTGATATCTTTATTGTTCTTCAATTACTATTTATGAGTATTTTTTTTTTACCCATCTTTTTTTACCACGTTAATAATATTCCATGCATGTTTCATATATATTATTGTATGTTTAAGATATGGAATTCGGTGTAATGCAGTTCTACCTGGGTTTATACAAACCGATATGACAGACAAACTTCCAGATAAGATCAAAAAAGGGGTATTTAATTTGCTACAGTTACTTCACATTATTATTGCTTTATTGTGTCATTAAAATTATATTTTCTTTTGTGATGTAAATTTTTCATGGTAATTTCGTTTTTCAGGTTCAATCGATGATACCTCTTGCTCGTTTTGGTGATCCTATTGGTGAGTTGAAATAGTGTTGTCTGACACCCGTATTTAGCAAATATTTTTATATATATTTATATTTTTTGTAATATTTAGACACATTTAGATTTTACTGTCTTTGTCTCTTAGACGTAGCTGAAACTTGTCTTTTTCTGGCATCAGATCGCAGTAAATACATCACTGCTACAACCATTGAAGTAGCAGGTAAGAACTCATGTTATTTCAGTAACATGTTGTTTTTGTTGTGTTGTTTTAAGTGTTCTTTATGGTGTTGTTTTAACTGTGTTGTCTTTGTTCTGTTATTTTTATTGTGTTGTTTTTATTGTGTTGTTTTAACTGTGTTGTTTTTGTTCTGTTATTTTTATTGTGTTGTTTTTATTGTGTTGTCTTTGTTCTGTTATTTTTATTGTGTTGTTTTTATTGTGTTTTCTTTGTTCTGTTATTTTTATTGTGTTATTTTTATTGTGTTGTTTTTGTTCTGTTATTTTTATTGTGTTGTTTTAACTGTGTTGTCTTTGTTCTGTTATTTTTATTGTGTTGTTTGTACTATGTTATTTTAAAATATATTTCGATATTTTTGATAATAGAGGTGTTGAAGCAATATTCTTTTTAAAAAAGCTTTTCTTGTGCTATGAATAGAGATTTTTTTTATTAATAATATATCTTTTTATCTCTTATCTTTTGATCTTTGGCCATTACTGACAATTTAGGTAAATCACCACAAAGGTGATCAATAGATGATCAAATATAGCTGAATGTCTTGGTTTTGTAACTCTTTTTCCTGTTAATGGGGTTACCCATAAATGCTCATGATAGTAGGGGCAGTTGGGGTTCGAATAGCAGGAGTCTCGAAAGTTTGCTTGAAATGAGGAGGGGGGGGGATAATGAAGAAAAGGATGTTTGTTTCCTATGTTTAAATCCAGGGTGTTAATTAAATGTATGGTAGGTCTTCCCTACAAATTTCGGTAATATAGAATTTTATCATTATAAAATGATAAAATTAGAAGAGTTAAATTTGTCCCCAACCTAAAATTAGACACTAAAGAGTACTCCCTGGGAAACTTCTGAATTGATCTAAAAAAAGGGGAGTGGTGCTGATAAATAAGAGAGTACGAAATACAGCAATTTTGTTTTTTAAGTGACTGATTATAGACATATTTTGTTTGATTTTTGTGAAATGGCAAAAAAGTTTGAAAAGCAACATGTTAAAACGAATCTTAAAACGAAACTCCAAAACACCATATTGCATTAAAAGATGGATGCACCAAAAAAAAACTGTTAACTATTCAAAAATAGAAGCTAATATATTGTATATTAGCTTCCTAATATGTTTTACTTTTTTATAATAATCTGCTAGAAACAGTTTTTCCAATATTTACAACTTCAATTCCAAACACCTCCATTAATTCAAATCGAATCGAAAATTTGACATTAACCGGCATTTATTATCATTTCTAAAAATTCGCCCGCTAATGAAATGTAATCAAATTCTTTGGCTACTTAGATGCATCTTATCCAGCGTTTAAATGGAATGCGATTTTCGAATCCTATTCTAGATCAATTATTTTTTAAGTTTATTCCATTAAATTGTGTGTTAATGGTGATTATTTATATATTTTTCTTGTGTACGTTTCTTCGATTGTCTTCAATTGGTTAATATTTATTTAATTTTAATTATCAAATATTCGCCGACTAAAGATATTAATAAATCCACTGACCATTTCATTTTCATCTTCATATTTCATACATCATTTCAGCGTTTATATTGACTAAGGTCATTTAAGTAGAATTATAGTAGAATAATTTTATTTTAAATTAATTTGATTAAATCGTTAGACTAATTTGAGGATCTTTGTTTCTTTATAACATCTTTTCTTGCGTTCATTTCTCAAAATGTCACAGCCTTATGCAATAAATATCCAAGTTCGAATTTTATCCTCTTCGAAAAATGAAGAATACTAATAAATAAACAACAAAAATTTTTGTTAAAAAATAACTAATCAATCCAAGATAATCCTTTTAGCTTAAGAAATCCTCTTTCACTAAATTCTTAAAGCATTTCATTAAACAAAGTGTACCACTGGTAGGTAAACCATGGTCTTAATTGCACTTCATTCATTGCCATATTAACTCAACGAAAACATGTAAAACTAAAATATCAATCTTGTTATCTGAAATGATCTTCGCCAAGTCTTCTTGGTTTGATAAGTTCTTTTTTATACTCTGCACTATAGATCTCCTGAATTTCTCCTGATTCTTTGTAGGTATATAATATTTTAAACATTTTCCTTCAAAGCGAAAGGTGTTCATTACATGTTGCTTGCATACATATGTTTATATAATAATATTGCCTGCTTCTTCCACTTCGCTTCAGTTTGATATCTATATCTATCTTCAGTAAGATATAATGATCTTTCTTGCTCTTTTTTTCTCTTGTTATGGTGATATATTATATATATCTTGTTGATTATTATTATAGGTAACAAATTTGCTTCAAGTGATTTTCTAATTCATAAATAGCTGTTTATTCTTCTCTTTTAGCTTCTCTTTATATATATTAGATTATAAGGCAAAAATTATCTTTAAAGTAAACCTCGTGTTCTTCTTTGTCATTGCCGTTGCAAAACTGACAAAATGGCGACTGTTCATTTTTGTTGCTGTTAAACCCAGTCTTTTTCGCATTTCAAAGATTCAAGAAACCTAGCTACCAGCCTTTCTGTTTGACGTTCTTATTTTAAAACCACCATTCCGATTTCGAGCACAAAAACGGAATCTTCGGTTGTTATTTTCCTGTTAGTCTCTCATCAGATAAAAAAAAAATTGTTTGCTTATAACCGACAAAATAAGCGACCAATCAGAAAACGACGTACGATATAGGTTAAACCAAGGATATGGATAAGAACAATTGTGAAAATAGAGTGCGAAACAGGGTTTTAACTTAAATTAAGTGTGTGGACATTCAGAAGCCACGTTAGAAATTACGTACGAAGTCGAGGCTAAAAGTGTGGAAGAGCTTCAACTTTTTGAGTTACACACATAGCCTATCAATATATAGGATGATTTTTAAATTTAAAATTTAATTTAATTTTACAAGGCGTTGGAAGATTTGTAAACCAATATTGTATTTGTTTGCTTAAGACTATTGATGAATTACCCATTATTAGCAGTGCGAGTAAAAGTTCTTTTTAGGTACAGTTAAAACTACTCTTTTAGAAACATGTAGTTTTTGAAAGAAAGTTCTAATAGAATTTTCAACTAGGTTGAATGGATGGCTGTTCTTTTTAAATCTATCTCAATTTCATCATAGCATCGGTGTAGTAGCGTGAAAATTAATAATTTTTTACAATAAAAATAGAATCCGAGCTTCCTAATTCAGTAGTAAATTACTCGCTAGAAATGACAAGTGTTCATACTGTTAACTCAAAGTTGTAGGTGTTCTTTAGATTTAAGAACAAAGATATCATCTACATGGTGTTTGTACACAACAGGTTTAAAATATACAAATATACAAAGAACTGCATTGTGTTGAAATATACAAAGAGAGCCCGTGTTTTTTTTGTTTTTGTTTTTGTTTTTTACCATGGAGTTATGAACATAGGGTGAACCATAATTTCAAAGTCTTTTGTAAAAATATAATTATTCTTTCATTTTTAACGGACCAAAGTTCGCCTTAATGACAAGCGTAAATAAGAACAAAGATAAAATAGCTCCTAACTCAGGTTTCCAGGTGAATGTCTCAAATGTATCAATAAAATCTATTAAGTTCATTCAATTCCATCAGCAATTTTTGATATATATACGACAATATGTTTTTTCATATTTGAACATTATTTAAGCTTTAATTTTGGTCTTAATAAATTTATGTTTATGCTTATAAATGCTTGGTATAAAGCGGCTTGGAAACGGCTTTAATGTGGTTTATAAAAGGGTTTTCTAACCTCCTACTAAAGCTTGCAATTATTTTAAGCAAGCAAGGATTGCAAAAGTTTCTGCCGTTTTCTTTTCAATCATTTCTATTTTGTTCTTAGCCAATGGAATGTCTTTTCAATTTTTAACGACTTTCTTGTGTGTCAGTTTTTATTGAAGTCGTTGTACAATTGAATGGTGGATGGTTTTATTAAAACTAATAGTTCTTATTCCCTTTCTCATACTTCCATGTTTAAACTGAGTTATTGCTGTGTTGTTTTTTATTTTGTCGTTTTAACTGTGTGATGATAAATTGCTGTGAACATGAATTCTGGATAGAGTTCGAAATATTAGCATATTTTAATAAAATAGACGTTTATTTGATTCGATCCTTCGTAAAACATCGCGATGAAGCTTCTGGTTATTTTATTTTTAATATAATTACTTGCCCGTATAAACATTTTTAATTATCCTGTGTTGTTTATATTGTTGTTATTGTATTTTAGTGCTGTTTATCCAGATTTCTTTCATTCGAAAGTATTCGAATGTAACAATTGTTACTCCAGCTTTGCCAACCCTTTACATACTTAATTTTGTTGCCCAAGTGACTCTGTTTAAATATTCTGCGTGAAATCGCATGCCTGACTGTACTAAATATTCAGAAATTTGTTAGAATCTTAGACATAAATTTTGGATTTGTTATACTTTTTTTTGATTTATTTTATTAAGATCTTTACCTTCTCAATTGAAGATTTATGTTTATACTCTTTTGTTTATTCGTTGATTTTTTTTTTAAAAAAAATCATTTTTTCCTGGGTTTGCACTGTTAATCAATACTTGTTTAATGCTTTAAAATTGCTTAACATAATTCTTTCTCAGGTGGATTAGGAGCATAGCAACAAAAACAACAACAACAATGTCATCAACAACAACATTAACATTCAGCGGCAATAATTTTTGTAAATTCTGGAAAAAAATTACCTCGAAATATATTGATATATTAGTCATTATTACTTGTCAAGTTTTTCCGCGCCCTTTCTTCGTATGTTTCTTGAAACTTCAATTCAACTCCTAGTGAACCATATTACTCGCCTTCCACTTGTTTCAAGGTGACATACATCATCTTAGATGTGGTGCACCCACCTTGTGTTACTTCTACAGTGTAAATCCCTTCGTCTTTGCTACGTACATGTTTGATAATCAACTTTTCCACTTTGACATTCTCATTCGTCACTTCAGTGATGATGACGTAATTGGGCGATGTTTTTTTCTCGCGATCAATAATTAACGCGTTGAACACCCAAACGCTTTTAGCCTCGACTTCGTACGTAATTTCTAACGTGGCTTCTGAATTCTCGCTAACTTCGATGTTGTCAGATTTAACGCTCACGTGTGGTGGCTCTGAAAACGAAGCAGCTAAAATTTAACTTTTTGGCAGACTTTCCTGTACAATAGAAATAATTATTTTGCATGATTTGTAGAAATGATGATAAAATCAATATTCTTACTCAACAGCACAACTTGTTGCTCAGCTTGGAAGGTCGCCGTCTCTGTAGAAGCTTCTACTTGTACGTACAACAGGGTGCTGTGACTGCCTTTAATAAGCAACTCGAGACCGCCGTCCGTTACACTGAACTGGTCATACGCCATGTAAATCGGATTCCAGTTATTTTTATCGGAAGAATACCGCCATGTTATAGTGTTGCTGATAAGTTTGTACATGCCATTGACAATAAGACTCATTTTAGCGTTGTAACCAGGGCAAAATTTTGTTGGCGTGAGAAATATAGATGTTGGCTCGTGTACAATGATCACGAAATTAGCTTTGTATGTTACATGCTCTATAAGGGCATCACCTTCTCCAAACGTATAGCTACACAGTGATATGAAATAAACACGGGCTATCAAATGTAACTACGCAATCAAGAGAAAACATATACATGATTGCATCTATTTTCATAAGATTTTCTTCACGAAAATAATTTAAAGCAAATGGAAAGCTAAGGTGTTTTGCAACTTGAAAAAAGTAGTCATAAATGTTTCAGGATTTTATATTATAGATTCAATAATTTAAAAAAATATACCTTATGGTGTATTTTCCTTCCATCTTCTTCGAAGGCTCTGCGATGTCAACGAACGACATTTGTGGCGTTGGGTTACATGTTAACGTCAGCAGATGCAAGTAGACTTCAACCTTCTCTTCTCCTTCTATTTTCATGCCGGCACATAGGTTTGTGCCGAAGTGAAAGAAAGTGAGTTTTGACTTCTTACCAGCGAACACCGGTATCTCTACCTCGTGGTTATTGTTGGTGTCGTAATATGCTGAAACATCTGAGCTGATCAATAAAAACCAAACCTAAAGTTTGAACGAATCTCATGTGGACGACAAGAAACATAGTAGTCTAGCGATGCATAAAGGAGAATCAAACTAAAACTCATACTTGTCTAACGGTGCATTGCCGGGCAACGCATTCAGACCACTGAAGTTCGTGCCAATGTACGTTATCATCTTCGTTTCCGTTGACTATTTTATCTTTATCAGACAAAGTTAAACAATAAAGTTTGCCGTCGTTTGGTTTACCCCCTCGACCGTTTAAGCCACCATGATAAGAGCACTCATTTGAATGCCAAAATGCAGCTCTTCCCTTGTGACATTTAACTCGAGTTTTTCGTCCTTGATTATTTTTAGTTACTTGTTTGGTCAATAATCCACCTCCTCTATAGGGTGGAAACTTCCACATATCGCTGGTTTTGTAACCTATCATACGAATAATGGAATTAACAGAAGCAGAAAAATTCATGATCCTACAAAAATAAATATACAGTTATTTGCCAACCGCCATTCTAAACTATTTTGTATATGGAAGTAAACTTAAATGCTATTTCCCAAACGCAGGAAAGATTAAAGATGAAGGCTAATATTGAATTAATCACAAAGTACCAATCATGATTCAAAACACTTCTTTGCCTAATTATTGAAGCCCTTAAGTCAATCACCTCAACTAGTACAAAAGATTTTATAGCTGGAAACTTGCGCTTTTCACCGTTAATACCCTTTTTAAGACTTGCTATTAAGTAGTTACCTTTAAATTCTCCCGACCCGTCCCAATACATGCAATCATGACACTTTGGGATGGAGCAATCATACATTCTAAGATGTGGGTGGAGTCTGGCCTCGTTGCGTTTTGAGAAACACCATGGTCTACCATGATTTTCTATATGAAAGTTACGACAAAAATTGTGTGACCCTATGGCTTCCATACTGCCATGAACCCTATCGGCTACATGTACGGCTCTCCACATCATGCAAATCAACCCATCTGCAGTTCGGTTGATTTTTCCTCGGTAATCTAATCCTAAAACGTATTTTTTATATTATTTATATCTACAGAAAGAAATATACCTATCTCGTAGGGTAGATGATATTACATATTATAGAATACTTATATTATACCCATATCATTATAACAGTCAAACATCTTGGCGACACACCTGGCCTGAGGGTAATCACATATGGTGGGGTGGTACGGTACGTCGCTGTTGGACTTCATTCTTGCTACTACCCAGATGAAATAGAGGAGAGGATTAAGGTGAATTCTCGGAGTACATTTAACTAGTATCAAATCTTGTGGGTATTTCGAGTGACTCATCTAAATGATAAAACCACCTGATTTGATTGTTCTCTTTACAGATGTGGGGACGATTGGATATTAAGACTTGTTTTTAACGAAGATAACTACAAAGTGCATAATAATCGACGGGAGCGGTACTCTTATTATTACTTACCTTCTATATTTACAACACATAGTTACTATCTACTACGACTAAGTATTATATATAATATGGGTGCTGACATGATGTTATAAGCGGAGTGTTAAAACATAATATAACATTTCAGCGCGTAATACATACATGGTATTCCCAGGGCTTCACAATGTTGTCATTCTTGCTACTCAAGCGAATTCGTTCGGCGTATGGAGCTCCGATCTTGGCGTCCAACTGCCACTCATAGTTATCGGCGATTGGTATCTTACAATCTAATGTTAAAGTCTCGAAAATACTGGAAGGTGTATCAATGTATCGTAAAATGGTCACTTTACCATCAGAACCGGTCAGTCGCCCAATTTCTATGTCGAGGATTGGTACCGAGTATGTTTTTCTACATAAACTCAAAAAATACAATACAAATATACACATATTATGCATGCTTGAAGAAAAGTAAACAATTTATCTTTTTCTAAATGGAATATTCCATGAAGTTCTTGCATTGTAAAATCGAATTTCGAATCAGTCAATTCATTTGTCTTTATTATTAGTGATTTACCATGATTGTGCGAAAGTAAAAGAAATGGTTTATAAAGAGAGAACGCCCTATATGGAAAACAAAAAAATATAGCTAGACAGATATTTATAAATATATTTTTATATTTTTAAAAAATTACGGATATGATCACATATTATAATATAACAAGGAAATTACAAGCAATAACAACAGCGAACTCTAAACGTTAAAACAAACATTGGAAAATCTGTTATTACAATAAACCAATACTTACTAACAACGCCATAAATAAGCAACGAAAATGTAACTGCATAAATATACAGAAAATTGTCCATTGAATAACGAGTTCCTCCAAGCAACAATAACATTAACATTA
>JAUELD010087723.1:4484-19625 GCA_031471615.1 Aglantha digitale | reverse complement strand
CACATCAGCCACCCATTTTACATACTTACAACATAATACGCACCTAAATTTCCAATGTTCTATATTTAGCAGCATGAGTGATGAGTGAGTTTTTTATAATGCTTCCAAGAGAACTCAGTGACTACTATACCAGGGAAGGTCCTAAGTATTTAATGCTACCATTTCTGCTACAGTGGTGCTAACAATTGCGGTTAAGGTAAAGTTTTCATGCTCAAACTAGCAATAAAAAATAACAAAAAATTAAAATACAATACAAACCAGTGAAAAGCAACCTTTTGTCCCAATTTCCGGTCATAAACAATCCGATCAAGGACATTGTAGCATATATTTGTTTTGGCTCCTTCCATATACTTAATAAACACATCTCCTTTAGAGATATCAAAGTTAAAATCCATAAATTTACCAGGCCATTTCTCTTTCCAGAAAAACTCATCTGCTATCTGACTCCAAAATTCATCCGGATTTTCAGTAGATTTTTTATAAAGTTCTTTGTATTCCTTTAGAGATTTAATTAAAGAATCTTGAAATATATCTTCATTAACATTAAACGTTAAATTCGTGCCCAATTCTTCTGTAAATGATAGTGATTTTTTAATAACTCCATTTTCTTGCTTACTGGACGCCATTTTTAGTATTATTGCGACATTGCGAAACGCGCCAATATCTTTTTGCAACATTTAAAAAGAAAGTTGTTTTTTATATATGGGTCGAAAGTCGCATTTGAGAAACACCGCGGCATTGCAGGAGAAAAGAAGAAAACTTTCTTTCAATTAGACCATGCTATTACAAACGACTTATATAGTCTATAAAGTTTATAAACATGTCGAATTTGGATCATACTATAATTTTAAAATGACATGAATGAAACTTTGAACATTGCGCCAAAAATTAATTATTAGGTATTAATTACAATTTATATTCATTTCCCATATTTCCTGTAGAGCTTACTTACAGAGACCTTAGCTCTACAGGAGATATGGGAAATTAATATAAATTGTTCATAAATAGTCACGTGGTGAAAAAACCAATAGTGACAAACTAGTACCTTCGAACAAAACTTAATTTCTTCTTGATTAGATCAGAGTCTTTAGAAACGAAGACTTTGACTAGATCGATTTTATTTTACCTTCGAAGTACTCGAATCAATAAAACAAAAGATACGAACGAACAACCACTAATTCTAGTTTGTATGGAAAATAGTTTAGAAGAATATCAATTTTCCATGATGTTTAGTTAGACTATATAATTTGAAAATTTTGTGCAAATAATTTTTTTTGAATTATTGCATATATTTGGAAAAGTGAAGAATACGTCTTCATGTAGTCCAAAAAATTCCTTGTTTTTTTAATCTTGACACACGATCTATATATCTACAAGCAAAATAAATAATAAAAGTGAAATACTACTATAAACTTTTCAATTTCTTTGTTTCTGTATCGTTTGGCAAATGATTTTGACATCGTGGCAATTTTCTTTTAAAAGTTTCGTAAAAGTTTCCTTATTTCATTGTGGCAATATATAATAATTACAATATGATATACAATATGTTACGAACACCCTTTATTGCAATTAGAGCATGATCAATATTAAATGATACTCCACATACCCATTTTGATGGTAAACCGGATAACGCCCGGGTATATCGTAATCTTACTGCATCCGTTGTTGTTTATAATATGTAACCTTCTTATATAATGGGTAATGATGTCAACCAAGTTAATGCAGAATTTTGGATTAAATATCTAATGCTTCATCTAATGGAGTTAGAAGTTTTTGGAATTAGATATTTTGATTTTAGTTTATAACGCCTCGTAAAACAACTGTAAGTGGATTCGGTTAGTGCTATTTTATTATGAATTGAAACCTTAAAGTTCCGCAATTTAAATGTTTGCTCAACGTAGTTTTCTTTATACGATTTCGACCTAATACAGTAGTACCTAATGCTTTTTATATATCTATATATACAATATATATATATATATATAAAATATATATATATAAAACAATATATATAAACATGTGGTTACTATAACCACTTACGTATGTATTCTAGATAAGAAGAGACGGCCGCTATGTGTACCGCATATTATACTAGTTATCTCCGTAATATAATATTATAATCTCCAACAATTTCAAAACAAAAATTGTACCAGCTGATATAAAGTCATCTACATATGCAACTGCTTTAGTTGAGGTGTTTTAGATTGAAACTATTTCCACTACCATTAGTAAAAGTAAAATAGTTGCTATAGTATATGCTGTCATTGCAACCGGGTCGCCTTGTGTGGTCCTTTCTTCTGATTTTACTTCAAAGACACCAAACAACTCAAAGGAATAGAATAAAAAATAGAAATATATATTAATAAAGATGGACAAATATTATTAATACTCTTTACGATTTAATGAATGAAAAGCATTTGCGGCATAAACAAGTAAAAATAACGATTGCATTGCCTGCTTCTGCACCACATTAACTAACCCCGTTTTTATTTACTATTTACCATAATAAACTATGCTGCTCGAATAACGATATCTAGAAAAAAAGATAAAACTAAAAAAGAAATTATATTTACTATTAATTATTTTATTTTTACTGACCCTTAAGATAATTATAAAATGCAAAAAAATGAATTAGGTTATTTTATTTGTATAAAATTTAAATGACAAATAAAAAAAATTATACTTTAATGTGGGTTTTTAAAAAATATATTATTATTTTGAGAATCTTTCAAAAAATACCTTGACAGAAGATGTGATAGAGACTTCTAAGCCGTCTCATGAAAAAGTCATAAACTAAAGAGGCATTGGCAAAAACAGGGGTACGAGTTTTATAGTTCTATAAATTATATTGAGTGTAAGGATATTGTAAACTGTAGCCATCCCTGAAAAATAATTTTAAGGTTTTATAAATACTATTCAGGTTTTAAAATTTGAATATAAGGTTATTTGAAACTGATTGCATAAGACGGATCACTAAAAGGGTAATTTATACATTTAGTTCTATCATGAAGTAATCCCTATTTGTAAGAATCTGTAGCTACTATTTACACTCGAGATATTACATGTATGTTACGAGTAATCCTATAAAAAACATTTAAAACAGCCCGGTTATTTATTTTTTTCATATAACAAGCAGAAAAATAAGAAATAAGTTGATTCAGTCTTTTTTATAGTTACAGTTAGTCCATTGTTAACATAATGTGCTTAGGTAAATGAAAAATGCTGGTAAAAATGATTAACTAAGAACTTTCATTAATAAATGCAAAAAAACAGCCATACTCGAGAAAACTGTGTTGCTTGCGTAATATCAAATATAATATTGTTTTTCTGTAAGACTTAGTACTTCTTATTCATACATATTTCTTGTCGATGAAAGTTAAAACGAAGAAGGAGAAAAATAAAAATTCCGTTCTAAATTAGTGTTGTCAAAAACATATGCTCAGAAGAAAAAAAAAAACTAGTTATTTAAAAAAACAATACATACATTTTCATATAATAAAGAACTGACTGGTAAAAAAAATTCAAAACTTTAATATATTTATGTAATAAAATTTCTTTGATATTGTAAAAACCTAATGCCATAATAAATGAGGTTGCGTCTGGAAAAAAAATCAAATCTAGTGAATGTTTATTGTTTCAGTGTTATTGTAACACCATGTCGAAAGTACGAGAGGTCGTTTTGTAACAATATAGTTAGAGGTTGTATTTTGGATATGATAACATTTGCTTTTAAATCTATTTATTTAATTTTGTCTTTCTAAACAAATTAATCCTGAATAAATTTCAAAATGAAGCCAGATTTACTTTGTTATCAGTCACTTTTTCCCTTATGTGAAAATTTTCTCCTTTTCTCGACGATTTCGTATTCATATTATTTAATTTATAAATTGTTTTTATATTCATGTTGCTGTATTGTAACCGAATAAACGCATAGAGTAAATTGGTTTAAGAGCTTTTGCAAAAGTTTAATTACTCCTTATATTTTTTTATTTTACATCATTTGCTGAACCTACACCAGCTCTGACCAGACTAAAAAAAATTCTTGAAAGCCATGTTTGTTTATATTTAAAGAATGAAATTTTATCTTAAAAAGTTATATTAAGGAAAAAAAGAGTTTTATTTTTGTCTTCCTAGCGTTGTTGCTTGATTTATTTTACCTCCAGTTAAATTAGATCTGAGCAATGGAACTCGTTTGATGTAACATTTCAATAGTATAGTGTATTTGTAATAGATTTATTAATATTCTTTTGCCATGTAAAAATATAATGTTTTTCTTAAACTCAGCTGGAAACATTTTAAAGACAAACTATACAGTATGGTCAGTAGAAACATTGAAAAGTAAAAGTCACGTAGAAGTTGGCATAACCGTATACATGTATGACACGTTGCATGCATTCTTATAAGCCCATTTAACTGACTCGATATGTTATGTTCATAAAAGTTTCTTATATAATCTTTTTTTTCATCGACAAAAATCACATCAGATTCAAACGGTATGCGGTATATTCGTTGATTGCATCACCTAAAATATGTTCAATCCAAGTTTAATAGTATTATGTTTTTAAAAAGACTTTTGTCACTATTTATTTTTCTGATAGTAGATACCTGATGATATTTACAGATATTTCCGATTGTTATATCTTGTTAGATACCGATAATTAATATTCTGAAAATAAAAAAAAAATTATTTTGAGTGTGCTCAAAATATAAGATATTTATTTCATTCATAAATTCGAACGTTCAATAGAATTCAATTCAATAAAGTTCGAATAAATGTCAACACAGTGCAGTGTTTTTATTTAACGATATTTTTAAAAAATGGGACAACTTTTTACTATTTGTTATGAAAGCAGAGACCTTAATGTCAGCTCAAGTAAAATATTACCGCATGAAATTGGTAAGATTTCAAAAATTAATTTTCAATATATTTTGAACAAAGTTAAGTTGTAGGTAGCTACTGCTCTGCTCTGTTCTTGTAGCTAGAGATTTGTCTTTATTTTAGAGAATAATATTGATAAATAGGTACTCTTACCTAGTTTTTACTGCAAAAATATCCATCATCATTAGGTTAATTTCACTATTCACTCCATTTTCTGATTAATTCAAAAGTTTTTTAATATTCGGCTTTTAAAATATATATACAGTTGTTTGCGTTATTTGAACTACAACTCTGTACATTAATCCTTAAAAAAAGGCACTATTTTACCTACATCCGCGTTTTTAAGAGTAACTTTGAAAGGAACAAAGGTTTGCGCCTTTTTTGAAACACAAATATGTGGCAGATATTGTATGATTGAGGTAAGCACTGAGAGATGTTACTTGCAGTTCACTTGTTTCTTTTCGTTCACAAGGGTAGAAGGTAACTATTCCTATAATTTTGATATTTTTCTGAACAAGTCATCCTAAATTTCTAAAATAGGGGTATGACTAATACGATATTTTGATGCTTTTATTTTGAAGTACGAATAGCGAAAAATTCGTACAGTCGTATACTCATTTTTTCTGATGATAGATATAATGTGATTAGTGGCTCGTTTTTATTTTTGGAAGGAGCTCTTTCCATGAGTGTCAATAATTCCTGATTACTATATATTTTGTTTTTTAGATTCAGACGAGGAGAAAGTGAAGGGGAAAATGAAAAATGGCGTAGTATTAAAATCATACCGTGAATTACTTGATACCATATCTTTAGGTATTACCTTAAAATATGTTATTGTCTTTTATAGAATGATGATAAAGGAAATCTCCATCTAGAACGCATTTCTATTTCGTACTCTTTTCTTATTCGAACTTTTCATTAAATCATTAAATATATCGACCATTATTTTTTTCTACCATCATTTTTTTATCTCAACTTCGAATATAAATTAACTCAAACAGCATAAATCTCGAGCATATTCTTTCTAGAACTTTTTGAACTTTATTTTTATATCCTTAACAAATTCCTTGGCCAATCACGAGCTTTGAAGTGAATCTTTAATAAAGTGATCTAGTTGTCAAGTTATATAGATGTAGAGTTAACATTTATTATTTCGAACTGGTCACAAATCTTTTAAAGTTTAACTGGATTAAAACTATTATTTACTGTAATGACGTTGTTTTTTTGATATTAATTATTTTTCATAAATCTTCTTCCCTTGGATCAAAATACATCTAATAATATTAAGGAATCTGCAGTAAATTTTCGTATTACTATCAAAAATAAGCTTATTTGCAAATTTCTTTTCTTTTTAAAGTTGTAGAAAAAATGATTCAAAACTAAGTAAAGATGTTAAACTAGGTGCTAAAGATATTAAACTAGATGGTAAAACGTGTATGAAAGTAGAAAAAAAGTAATAACAAGAGACCTGCCCGAGATTTAGGGAAAGGAGAGTGTAAATGTCACTATTTGTGACCATCAGAATAAAACTATGAAAGTAAACAAAACAACCCCAAAACCTAACCCTAACCCTATCCCTAAGCCTTTCCCAAACCCTATCCCAACCTCTTACCCTACTCCTAACCCTACTTCTATTTTTGTCTTCCGTTTACGCAAAGTTTTGTACTAATATATGCTATTTTCTGATGGTCACAAATTGTGCCATTAACTGTATGAAATTGATGATTCGAGGATTTTAAATTTTGGAATCATTTTTTTATAAAATTTTATATTAAACATTCATTATGACTGATGCTCACCGTCAATATATGCATTGTATACTTATTTCAAAATATTTATTAATTTAGAAGAAAGAATGAAAACAGCGACATGTGATTTTTCTATAGACGAGGTTGAAGAGGTTGTGTACGAAACTGCTTTGAATAATGAAAATATCCACTGTTCCAGCAATGTCGAGTTTAATCCTTACGACAGCTCTATAAATTTTATTGACAAAAATTTCTTTCACGACGCAGAAAAAAGTGACAGTGAAGCAAATATCGATTCTTCGATAAAAGAATGAAATTTAGAAAAATTGTGGTGATAGTTTCTGTCTACTACTATTCTCTGTCTCTTCTATTTTCATGACCAGAAAGTAGTAAGGGTTTGGGTTAGGTTTCTATGTATATTCCGGTCCTGAAAATAAAATAGACAGCGAGTAGTAACAGACAGAAAAAACCATTACAGAATCATATAGATGTAGGTTGTTCGTATGAGTTTAATGAAACGTTAAGCTCAAACTTGGTTTATTTAGTTATTTGGATGTCAGATAAGAAACATTTACTCAAAGAAGGTAAAAAGAGATAAAGGGGATTGGAAACAAAACAAAAAAAAAAACGTTTTATATTGTGTAAAAAATGTTTGAAATATGCGTGTAAAGTTGGAATTTTCTTAATTCTTGATTTTTATTGTTATTATATATGCTTGGATCCTATATTTTTTGTTCTTATATGTCTAGTATATATATGTTCCCTATATTTTATAAACTATATTACTTCGAGAGGTACACTCAAGACAGATTTACCTTGCATGTGAGTATATTGTTCGTCGACCTGCACAACTGCTAATGGATATAGCAAACAAAAAACGAAAAAGTCTTCGAAAACATTTCCTTGTAAATCAGCTTCTTGTCGTAATGACGACCGAATGGATGCAGCGTATACAAAGAAAGCAACCAGCAATGACCATCCCACGTATGAGATACCTTCCACCCACAATTCAAGAACCATCATGATAGCCCATCCATAAAACAAAAATGCTAAAGGTATAGCAGTTATCCAAAAACTTTTGACCGGTGTCCTTGATCTTTTAGACTCTACGTTCGATAAAAAATACCATGGGAAAAACACAGCAAGGGCAGTTTTCCCGGTTCTCTTCCACGTGTTCAATACCTGAAATACTGAAAACTCAAATTTTCCAGCATCTTCATCGTAATCTCCGGATTCTGCACGTACTGCCCGCCAAAGTCCGATGCATGTAAAGTTTAATATAATTGTAAACGGTAGTCCGGATGCAACCGATACAGCTTGTAAAGCTTCCAATGAATCTTTTCCACCTGCAGTTAGCAAAGCAGTTGCAGTAGCTCCTTCTGTCAGAGCCCAAAATATGCGTTGTATGATTGGCGGATCAGGGTTTCCATTGGCTGATAAACAGTCAATAACTAACGATCCACTATCTGAACTTGTCACGAAATATAATGTTAATCCTATAAGTGATAATACCGACAAAAAAAAACCTAGATCTCCATACTGTCCAATCACATCGAACCACATGTCAGTAGATCCGCGACATGATAGCCGATGAAGGTTGTAAGTATCCCAAATATATTTCGCTCCGTAACTAGGGAATTCGGTTTGGCTGTAAATAAGATAAAAAAATTGATAAAAAAAGTTTTGGAAAGCTTGATGTTATACGGAACCCAAGCGGGAATTGAAAAAGGGTTCGTTTATCAAAAATTAAGACTATATGACCGGGTTATTGGAAGAGCAATTTTATCTGGGGTTTACCATACAGAGATATTCATATATATAAAAGCTCCAATAAGAATATTAATGTTACAACTTACTTATACATATTGCAAGTTATATTCAGATTTTGTGCTTTTCTTTCCATTAAAATCCCTGCACCTCCGAAAACAGTCATCCAAGCAAATGTATAAAACACCGGTACAGTAAGCGTATAAAAGATGAATTCTTTAATGGTTCGACCACGGCTGATTTTAGCGATGAACATTCCAACGAATGGTGACCAACTTATCCACCAACCCCCTAAAAACATTTCAATGTTCGAATATAAAATTAAGTAAGATATTATGTTAAGTAATATTTAGTGCTTCGTTAGTAATGTACTAAGAGGTTAGAAAACTTACAATAAAAAATTGTCCATGCATTCATCCAATCTTTATTTTCTTTGCCATCAGGAGCGTTACCTTCCATAGCAAACGCATCGGTATGGAATCCTAATTGTATGAACCATTGAAAGTAATAGCCTATGCTTTGAACAAACAAGTTGAGCAGAAAGAAAGTGTTGTCTGCGAAAAACACCACTATCATAATTAAGCAACCTAAAATTAAATAAAAAATTAAGTCAATTAAAGAGAATGTTAAAACACCTTTTTTATATAAAGTAAAGTTCTCTTCTGTCTAATATTGACTTGGTCGGGCGTAATATTGACTTGGGTGATATAAACGTTGTATTTGATCTATCCTTACGTACATATGCATATATACATACAAAAGGTTGGAAAAATAACTGAGCTGGAAATGTTGTATGTATACGCCATTACTATCCAAGGTTAAGCAAACAGATTAGGCGTACGATTCTGGTTCCGGTGACAGTATGGTTTTTATCGGTTTATAAAAAATAGACCCACATTTAGTGACACATTGGTCTGCAAATTAAACTTCAAGAGGTAATTACTGCCGCAATATCAAATATTTAAACTAAGTAACAGCTCCCTAATGCTTAAGCACTTGGAAACCAATTGTTTTCCAGTTAATTTGCTTCTCAATCAGTTTTAATAATTGAATGAGAAAATATTATGATATAACACTTAAAACAAAAACATACCAACTCCGAAACACAATTCTGACAACCGTTTAATTCCGACTTTCATTCCTGATATAACAGAGGTAGTGGCGACAGCTGTGATACACCATATGATAATAATCTGGTTATTAGTGGATTCCTCAATGTCAGGATTGAGCCGGTGGAAACCACTGTTTAGTTGAATCACTCCTAGCCCTAAACATGATTTTGAAATGCCCTTAACTTTTGTAAATATTTCAAAGAAACTGTAGCGCTAAAAATATTGAAACCACTAACATTTTTGAATTGGTTTCAAACAGGTTTAGTTTATACAAATACATTATGAACAACCTATTACCTAAGCTTGTACACACGCCAAACATTGTACATATAATAGACAACGTGTCTATTAAATCACCTGCTATCCCGAACACCATATCTCCAAGTAATGGCTGAAAACATGTTCTCATGGACATTTGAAAACCTTTACGATAACACAAAAATGCTAATAAAAGTCCAATCAATACATACACAATCCAGCCGTGTATTCCCCAATGGAAAAACGTCAAGTTCATAGCATCTTGCGCTCTTTGATTATCGGAGTACCTGAAAAAAATAATTGCATCAAAATTTTAATGGATACTGCCACTCTAACTACAGTACTACTATTTATTAAAAAATAAATTAAGTCAAATCAAGAATACGTAGCTATGTCAATTTACGTATGATTTATAAATGAAAAATTGTCAACGTACTTCCCCCAATAACGATTGCCAAATTCTTCTGGCTCCATATGATAAATAGGTTCTGCAACACCAAAATAAAATAATCCAATTCCAATACCAGCAGCGAAAAGCATGGAGAAATAAGATCCATCTGAAAATTCCGGTTTTTCATGATCACCGCCTAAAAAAAGTTTTTAGTCTAGTTCAATACCAAAATCCTACAATTTGTTTTATTTCTTATCTAACCTGTCTAAAGTTAGGGGTTATTTATAGTCATGTGAATCTTCTTTTTCTGATTTCTTCTTCTTTTTTTTCTTCACTTTCACTTACATTTCAAAATTAGTTACAACTAATAATTTTAACATATATATTTATAATTATATATGGTTATAAATACATACATAAATATAATTACAATTATATAGCTGAAATTCGTTCTCAACGTGAGTTTTGTTTTATAAATCTGCTAGTTTAATATTCCCTCTAACGGTTTAACAACAAGAAGAATCTAATTATTTAGAGGAAATAACATTGAGCCTCGATGTCAGAAATATATCAAAACGAGGACGTCCAAATTTATAACATTTCTCAAGAATTTTACCGTAAAAACGTTTTTTGTCATCCTGTGTATGCTTAAATATCCAAAAAATTGATTCTTTTCTAGGTTTTAATGAAAAATAACATTTAAGCTTGTTTTTGACAATGATAAATAAACATAATTTATCAACGGTTTATTAAGTTGTTTTCTGCAATATTTTTCTTTACATCTTTAAAAAAGCTATACAAAACAAAAGATTCCATTACAGACATACTAAAATACACAATTTATTTAACTACTCATATTACGAACAAAGTTACATATTTCATAAAGTGTGAAAGCCCATTATATTCTTATGCTTTCAGTAACTGCATAAATATCACTGTCTTCAATAGAAGCGGTTACATAGCGGTTTATGTGTGTATATGAAACAGAATATGGTTGATCAAGTTTAAGCATTGAATAGATAAAAAGATTCAATAAAAAAAACAGCAGTTATTTATGCTTTTAAAAATATATGAAGCGTTGAATAAAAAAAATGAATAAAAAAGTACAAACGCAGACATAAATGCATTAAATAATTTAAAAAAATGCATAAAAAATTAAATAGAACAAAAAGTTTAAATAAATGGGGTATACGAAATTAAAAAAATAATCTGAATAGCTACCTAGTTTCATATTTGAATATTTTGAAAAATACAAAACAATAATAAACAACGCCCAAACGTCTTGCGTTCCAATATACAACCATGTCCATTTTTTCGTGATCCAAGATTTCATGGATTTGAATTGACTCTTACTTTCCACTGGTTTCATAATGCAAAACATCACTAACAACCAAATCACAAGAGCAGACAATATAGTTGATACTGGATTAAAATAATAATTGAAAGGACCCAAGCCCCCTTTTGTATACCGACACCTAAATGAAATGGGCGAATGACTTATCTTTTTCTCGGATGCAACTTGATAGACACTTTACACACCTTGTACTTTTGCACTACTTTTTTCACCAGTTTCTATAAATAAACTTCATGCTATTCTTCCCCGAGCGTTATCACGTGATAAATACACGTGTTTCTGTCATGTAGTAGCTACCGTTACAACAACTTTAAGAGTTCTTCATATCAATGAAATAGAGGTTAAATTATTCATACATTTATGTCTGCTTTATTCGCCAATATTCTTCGATAAGATAAGACGTTAAAATAAATACTAAACTCTGAGCTTAATCAAATAAAATTATTATCGCAAACATGTAAATTGTTTATAACTAAGTAAATTAAATTTAACAATACTATAAATCAAACTACAAATTTCAAAATACTCTCATTTATAAACTTAAACTCACCTGTCGTCAAACTTCACGTCTTGTTGTTTTTTCGACTCGCAAGATTCCTCGCATTTTCTTTGTAACATCTTCAGTTCGTCATTACTAGCATTGCTAGTTATCTCCGATCGAATATCGATTGCACTGTCTGTCATTGCTCCCCTTCAACCAGATATCTACTGGTAGCAAAGAGCTTACTTGAAAATGATCAAGATCCTCTAAAAATTTTGTTTTTAACTATTTTTAGATTTTTTTTCCTCTTGACTGATTTCTACTGTAATCAACGTAAACTAATTTTCATCAGCAAAATAATTCGAAGTTATAGGAAATACAAGACTTGTAGTTTTACTAGTAGGATTGAGTGAGATATATATAGCTCAACAATTAAGGGGGTGCAAATATATTCAAATCTTTTCATAAAATGGGAAAATTTCAATTATAGGCATTATCGTGTGTTTGTATTAAATCAATAATAACATATTTAACATGTTTGTTTTACTGAAATATCATTAATAGTTTTTCTTTTAACAACGTTTTATTATAATAAAGAATTGAACCCCCTGTAACTGATCTGAAGTGAAAAACATATGTTGTTCTCATGAATTATTTGTTTGTCTTTTTTTTAATTTTTGAAATTTTCAAACATTCCCTAAATTGACAACTCGTTTCCAGATCTCTCCACCTTAACGAAATGTTTTAAAGATAATGAAAAAATTGCTTTGATTGATCGAAGACAGAAAATATGTTGCATATTTAATAAGGTAAATTACTAGTGAAAATCGGAGAAGAAAAAGACCTTTTTTTACTTTCCAAATGGAAACATACGTTTACAGTATCTATAGACATATTTTTTCTTATACTTTTGAATTTTGTTTTCCAAACAAAAAACCTTTTTTATTTACTAACTATATATTTATTCTATAACAAATTTTTTTTTAAAAAAGTTATGTCTTGTTCTTTAAATTTTTATAGTACTTTTCTTTAAATTTTAAGGAAACTTACACAAAATGGGAATCATCAACCACTGTTGCATAACTTAAAAAAAAGTAGCTGATAAGGAATTCTTTGTAGCAACGCTAAGATTACAAGTAAACAGAATCATTAAACTTAACATACATCAATTTATTCTGTTACTGTTCTAAAAAGAAAAATTCAATGGATATACTTTATGTGATTAAGTTTAAATGCTAATTACTTAATGAGAGCCAGCATTGAATTTGATAATTATTACGACTACAAATCTCTGCGAAGAAGAACGATTTTAATCATAAAAAGTTATACTCATAGATATATAGATATAGATTTATCATTATTAGACTTTTAAAATGAAAGGTATGGTAATAGAAAACTGCAATTTATTTAAGTATATTTATTACAATCACTACAAACATCAACTCGCTTTCAAAGAACACCTTTAAGTAGCACGATCATAATAAATCCCATTACTATAAGCTTGCTATAAAAAATCATTTTAAGGGAAAATAATATCCAGTTATTGCTCAGTTTCTTTATTTTTCTTTATCGAACAAATAGATTATAAATTAAGTACAACGAAATATTATATATATATATATATTTATAGATTTGCATGTTTCATTTTTATTAAGAGTTTATAATATGTTTTATGTTTAAAATATGTTATATGCGTTGTGTTTAACGTCTGTGTATTTATAGACCGACGAATTTGGGTTCTGGTGTAACTTAGTGCTCCCATTTGAACCTACAAACACCAGCCTACCAGACAACTTAAAGGATTTTAGTACATATATCCTGCTAGACTGTATAGGCCCCAATCTAATTTCATATGGTTAAATGCCGGGAAGGCTAACCCCAACACTGTGGTCTATTGGTGGGACTTGATCACACCACTTTTGAATCCACTGGTTCCTAAGCCACTAGACCACAGTCACTGTGCCGAATAAAATGTATGTAATACTAGTTCCCAAACTCTTGAAGTTTCATTTATTATTTCCTGCCTTAGCTAAGATGGAAATATGAGCAATAAAATAAAGGCAACCTCTATTTGAATTTAGGCTAAGAAACAGGTTAAGAAACTCATCTTTTACAACAAATAAACTGATATCATATATCATATGAAAACATCTGTTTTCCGTTTTCTTTTAGAATTTTTTCTAGATATAACACACCATCAAATGTTTTTAGTTATGTGCTCTTCGTGTGAAGTTGCAGAATTATTATTTCCTGTTTTAGAATCGAAATATGTGCTATAAATTAAAAACAAAGTTTATTTGGTGTTACAATAAAAAGGTAACCGAAAATGCTTATTTATACAAACCATATGTTATCTTTAGATACATTCAATGGTAAAATAGAACAAACAAATAGAAACAAGTTATCTACCCAACTACAACCCAAAGTTATTTTATAGTAAAAAAAACAACCCCAAATTAGCCCGTACTAAAAGCAACTACAGAAATAAACAAAGCAGTTGTGTTGTTACGTAGAACAAATTTATATTTCGCAATACGCATGAAATTTATTTATTGTTCCTATTATATTATTTTATTAATAAGTTAAAAGCTATTTGAAACAAAATTTTCTAATAACGTAAAATAAACTTAAAATGTGGTTGCTATCAACAAACTATATGCGATCATGACGCAATTGGTTTCAATAAAAAAACACGCGCTGATGTTTATGTGGTTGGATCTTCCATTAGCTATGAAATATTAAATTACAAATTGATTGTATTTATTCTTCATTAGACTGGTTGAATTGGTAAAGAAAAGAAAATTTAAGCTGACATTAGGTTATGAAAAACTAATGGATTTTTATCTCTATAACTCTTAACATTAGTGCATAGAGGAGAAAAAAAACGAAAAAAATATTTCCATTACTGTTTGAAATCAATTTCATCACCCTAGGCTTTAGATCTTTCCTACATACTATAGCCGAAGGTCTTACTAGAAGAGAAATGTTTGATAATAATAAGCTAAATGTTAGACACGTAGAGGTTAATTAAGATTGGAATAAGGACATGCATTCCCACCTGGCTCAAAATTTGATAGTGTTAGCTTTCCTTCTACATTAGTATCGGAGTAACCTTATATCACAATAAGATTCAATTGAAATGCTGTGACAC
>JAUELD010087612.1:8026-19633 GCA_031471615.1 Aglantha digitale | reverse complement strand
ATTTTATATAGTTGGAACTTTTAGTTAGATGAATATATTTTATATAGTTAGAACTTTTAGTTAGATGAATATATTTTTAGTTGGAACTTTTAGTTAGATGTATATATTTTATATAGTTAGAACTTTTAGTTAGATGAATATATTTTATATAGTTAGAACTTTTAGTTAGATCAATATATTTTATATAGTTAGAACTTTTAGTTAGATGAATATATTTTATATAGTTAGAGCTTTTAGTTAGAGGTTAATTTACTGTAAGTTTTTAAGTAGAGACGTTTATTTAAAAATGTTGCAGATAATTTAGTAAGAAGTGCAATATCTTTAGTTGTTGAAGTTAATAGTTACGGAGGAAACATGAAAGGTCAACTACTTTCATAAATGTAAACTGATGATATTGAGTAAACAGTTATCTTATTTAATTTAATTAGTCATACATGGGCAATCACTCTTATTAAAACACTGATATACCATAAGTTTACCATAATTACCAAAACCATATATCATAATTCGGACCTAGGATATTCCTCCAGAAGTTAGGAATTTGTTCCCTTTTGGGATAACGCCTCGAATTACTCGTCCACCAGAGCACGTCTTAGTGTAGTTATCCAAGTAATCAAACCCATAGACAGAACGCTTTAAATGTTTTTGTATTCGCAGTTGACAGACAAAATGAAAACTTTCTTACTTTTTTATGACCTCTTTACCTTCTGTATTTCTTCACAAGCATATAAGTTTAAACGTTGCAAATAAACTGATGTGTTCTTTAAGTCAAGACGCCTTTTAAAATTAAATAACTTCAGCATATACGCAAATATGTTTTCTTGTGTCACTTCTTGCTTTCAACATGTTCGTGGCGAGATGGAAAGTAAACAAATGACGTCATGTGAAACAACACAAACACTTTGCGAAGAGTAAACATTGCTCGACTTTTAAAATGATAAATAAACACTTTAAGATATGTTGAACTAAACAAGATTTGTAACGGTTTTACCTCACAGCGCTTATTAGTAGTAACTTTTGAATTATTTTTTCAACGAATCACTGATTTTAGAATTTATTTACTAACGTGAAAAAAATGATGGAAATTTTTTTTTGTAAATGCTTCTTACTGTCAAGGTTACTGCCTTTTTAAAAATCAAGGTAACAAAGAAACAACAAAAAAAAAGTTGAAAAATATTTTGTATTATTGGAAGGGATCATATATTCTTACAAAAAAAAATTAATATAATGAATTATTGTTAAGTTGTATTAAAACGACTCAAAACTAATTCTAGTAGATTATTGCAGGAGATCAAAACAGAAGTCTGGGTTTCTTTTTACGTTTAATATTGTTGTGATCTTTAGAAGTAAAAATATCTTCTCGCAAGCAAGAATGAACGAAGAAATGAACGTGATTAAACACATTTGCTACATTGTCTATGTTTCTCATAATATAATATAGCATTTTTTTTGATTTTTCCTGACTTTTCCGGCAAAATGAAAGAAAAAATATATAGTCAATATATTAGACACCTCGCATATTCCCATCATCCACCTATATCCCCCATGTACTCTCTATGTAATCTCTATTTACATAACCAACCTATAATATGACTCAACTTAGTTAAGTTTAATGCGGGCTGTAGAAACTTAATGAATATTTCAATTCAGTAAAATAACATTGAGCGATAATTTAATGAGATGTCGGAATAAGCCGGAAAAACAACAACAACATGCTATTCTAATAAAATGAAGCTAATAATATATTTCACAAAATAAAGTTGGCAAAAACAACAGTCAAATAAAATAAACAACTATTTGTCGATCAACAAAATATAACTTACAAATAAATGTATTTTTTAAAGAAAATAAATATTAACATAAACTCTCACTACGTACACCAAACATTCTTTTTTTACTGTCTTTATTAACTTAGAGTAGGACTGAAACATATCACTAACCGTACGATCTAGATTTCGTACCTAAACGGACTTGAGTATATACGTAAGCGCATATGCCGACAATATTAACTAAACTAGATAAAGGGCATATAACCACGACTCAATTATAGCGCTCGTCATACAGCGAGCATATCAAACATGCCAACATAAGAAAAAGAACGTGTAACCACGACTTCATCAACACGCAACTATTGACCTATACTTAAAACATATCCGTGGTCGAACATGAAATATGTCCCATTATTTAAAATAAAAGAATATTGCTTGTTTTACATAATCTCCTTTTACTCCATCTACACGTTCTACCTTTTACATATTCGCACTTTTATCATACAAGCTTAGACAATGTCACAGAATCGCGTAACATGTGATCTCTTAAAGCCCACAGTGCATCAGTCACGGTATCGTAACCTTGGTTATCAGTCAGCCAATGAACAGGAAGTTGGTTGGAAGCGACAGAAGGATGGTCGTCACCCTGTTCGCTCCAATTGCTGAGAAAGCGTTGATTATCTCTCAAACCTTCAATGTACCTAAAGAAAAGAGTAAGTTTATAAACAATGTTTATGTATATACAGATTTCTGTTAAGTGTTGCATTCATGAATTCTCCACTTATACTTACACGAAACGGGTCACGGTAATTTACGGAATTGGATAAAGTGTACAAAATAAGATTATATATTAATTTTAACCCCAACAATTTCTTGGTAGTTGTTTCTTTGCTAGCGAACTTTTGTCTTTGACTATTTCTCTTATGGCTTACTACAGCTAGCGGACTTTCCCCTTATGGCTAACTACAGCTAGCGGACTTTTCTCTTGTAAACTATTTGACTTGATGATATTGAGAATTGTTTAAAGAGACAACTTCTAGATGGAAGTTTCTACCACAGTTTTGATATAGAAACAGTGTTATTCCATAAAATTTCTTGGAATTTTCTATGTGTTTAAAAGGGATTCCAAAGTGCTAAGACATGTTTGTTTCAGATTGAAGGGCTTTAAAAACTAAGATCGATCTAAGTTTTTTGATGCTCTTGAATCTAAAACAAACATGTTTTTAACACCTTGGAATCCCTTTAAGATACACCGCCAAATTATATTAAAATTAAAAGATAATTAAGGAATTTGGAGCTGTTCCTGAAAACGTGCGATTTCACAATAATTGACTCATTTTAAACCATTTGTAAAACCGCCCAAATTTAGGACCTTTTAGGTAATCAGGGGTACATATCCGAACGACGTCATCCACCCATTCAATGAGTTTCAACAGAAAACACTGTACCTGAGATAAGCTTCAGAATGACGTAACTTTTGCGTATTGGGTGGAGGTGCAATAAAAACGGGCGCTTTCTCTTCCTCTTGCGCTATTTGTTGGTGTAACTGTTGCACTTGATGTTGCAGCTGTTGGATTTGTTGCTGTTGGCGTTGAACTTGCGCCATGAGTAACTGCTGGTGTTCCACTGACAAACCGTCTTGTAAAAAAAAATAAACAACTGAATGAGCATGCGAGTTAGTACCTGCAACAGTAGGAAATGACGATCAAAAACCTGGCGACAACATATACGCTAACAGTTCCAGAAAGCTTTTGAATCAACTTAAATTTACACTACTTACATTTAATGACGTCATTTAAAAATAAACAGATTCCCACACATGGTAACAAATACCGGATCTCAAGCATGGCAATACTGCCTTACTTAAGATCAAATACGTATTAAACCAAGTACGTTAGATATTCATTTTTGACAAAACCTAAACTATACTTCATAATCAAATCTTATTAAATCCTTAAATATACATTTTCTTTAAATCCCAACACTTCCTTAGCTTAGCAATCACTCATTAGTTCTACTGAAGCTATTAGTGGATGGAGTTTGCGAGTTGGAGTTTGGAGTTTAGCCATTTAGAGATGATAATAATCACTTCGCAAAACCTAATTTCTTCTCATAGAAGTTATGGAAAATTCTTGCAATACGAATTTTTTAACATTACGAATGTAAGTGGTCGCAAATATTCAAGAACTAAGTGTTTCAGTTTTATGTGCCAAATCATTAGGACAGTACAATGAACAGTAAGTCAGTTGAACCAAGGAATTCCTTTGTTAAACTGTAAACTGTACAGTCAGTAGGATAGTAAAATGTACTGTCAGTTGGATAGTAGATGAACAGTCAGTGGTACAGGAATTAGTGGAATTTTCGGGAACGGGAAGGGGTGTTTTCAAACAGGGCGAGATATCATACTTTGTTCTGGCGCAGCTTGTTGCGGAGGAAGGGTATTGATTGGTTTAGGCTGCTCTGCACTTCCTACGTGAGGTAGGCTTGATGAAACTTGGTTCATCATGGATACAGGGTTTATTGGAGTGGGTTGTGGATGGCGCTGTGAAAGTATTTGACCACGAGCTTGAAGGATCAGTTGGTGTTGTAGCAGTTGTTGTTGCATTATAGCTGCAAAAAATGATTTGCTTATACAACAATAAGTTAAAGTAACTTGAAATGTGATTGGTTTATACAAAGTTAAATTATAATAGCTGAAAGGTGATTGGCTCACACAATATCAAGTTCACACAAACAATAAGTAATATTAACCATGATTAATGGGCAAGACATGTAGCTAAAATCTAACTCGTAAGTTTTGCTACTTGTTACTTCCTATGGTATAAATAACTCACCTTGTTGTTGCTGGTGATTTACAGGAGTATTCATTCGGAACGGTGGGAAATATCCGGCTTGCATGGGCATTCCATTACTAGGAATGTTAGGAAACATTGCGTTGTTAGAAACGTTAGGAGCTCCAAGTTGAGGTCGCGGAATCGTATTTGCGATATTTTTTTGCTGATAAGACGGAGACATTGAATTCACGGATGAGCCGTGCGATGAAGGCCGATCTGAAGAAGCCCCTTCGCTGTGTATTTTAAAACCATCATCGCAAGCTTGATAGCGAGGAAAGTAGAATCTAAGTGAGGCAACGAAGATGTTTACAAGACTTTATACATATTATAAATAATATAAACCCTGTCCAAGTTTATTTTTCACCACAATTATGAAATAAAAAGGCCCTTATACTCTATACTGAAGGCCCTTCATGTTTTAAGCGAAGGGGTTACATTCATCAAAGATGATGTGCAGCTATAATTTGTTGATCTGTTCGAAACTAAAACATCAATACAACATCGTTAAACTTTTTGTTTTCCCTTGTTTATTTACAGTGGATTTAAAATTACAGCAAGTTCAAAGTAGCAGAGGAAAACCCTCATAACGCATGCGTCGAGGCTAAAGCTTTGGCCGCACTTTATATTGCTCGTTGCTTTTAATGAGAATTGTTTTAGGAGCCCAAAAACAAATCCTTTTTTTCTTTAGCAAGATCTCATGACTAAGTAGAGGACTGGAAATAGTTATGTTCCAAGCTATATTTAATATTAAATGTTGTCAAACAAAACATTACGGGAGACACCTGGATCCTTTATGCAACTTGACTATATGGCTATTTATGTTATACTAGCTATATATGTCGTCGAATCAACGATGATGACTCTTCCTTATGCTTATAATTCACTTACCTTCTTATTTTATCTTCGTAACTCGCTTCAATGTTAATTAATGAATTAATGAAAAAAATATAACGTTAAATCCCTTTTTGACATTACAATGTCATCCTAAAAATTTATATTTTCCTATATGTTTACTAGCGGATTTAAATAGGGAAAAGATTCAGCGAAAAAAAAATTCACTGGGGTCACACTACCCTTTCTACATCTCTTAGCGTAGTAATTAATAGACATTTTTGAATTTATACTAAGCAGTTGCACGTACTTGCTTTTTTCTTCTTCGGTAATCTTCTTTCTTCCACTTTTAAAATGTATTTCGCGAATATGGCGAACGACACGGGAATGTGTTAAAAATGGTCTAAACGATGCCAAAAACAAAAATAAGTTTTTACCGGCTTTTCAATTATGCCGGACTGTCTACAAACTACCAATCGGTAAGTGTGGTCTATGTAAGAAGAGAACGAATAAAAAAAATTGTTCTAAAGACTTCGTAGATCTCTTAATCAGAACTTATCAAAATCAAAATATAAGGCAAAACTTACTTTGAAGTCTCTCCATTGCGATCACAACCTCTCCATAAACAAGGATAAAGTCCACTTTCACCTTCATTATAAAAAAGTGATTAACAATGCAAAAACAACTTTGGGAAAATTTGATGAATCATAAATCATATTGGCGAATACCAAAAGACATCGTTCCGACACTGGAAGCATCATTAAAATAGCGAAATTAAATTTTCCAACTCAAGCTTTTATCTTTAGTTATAGAGATGCTTATCAGACATATCATACAACTTCTACAGCTAGACGACAGTTGAAAATAAAGCCTATTTTGTATGTTCTAACTGACTAAAGTAATTAAAAAAAAGATAAATCGTGATCGAACATACTCAAGAAATACTACTGCTAAATTTTAACGTGGTCTAACTTACTAGATTTAGTAACGTGAGATCCTTCCATCACATGCACCATTAAATCTTGCAAATCTTCGAATTGATACTGGCAGTCGAACCACGCGCATTCATATATAAACAATTTGTCAGTGGAATCCGGAATGGCTGCACGTTTTACGAATTCCTCCTTATCTTCCTTGGTCAACCCTTCCCAACTTTCTTTGGATTTCTTTTCGATTTCATCAACAAGCATTTCTGGAAAATCTTTCAAAAGTTTCTCGCTCAATTCTTTCTTCATTAAAGTGTAAGCAAGTTTCTCTTGGTCTTCTTCATTAACAACCTTGAAAACAATAAACATGATTAAATAAGAGAAGACAATGTTGTCACAATATTGTCTTTAATAAAACAAAAACTATATTGCTTGAATTAAAAAGACACACCATTTCCAAATAAAATTGAGCTAAATTGGAATGTTGGGCCCATAAAAAAGCATTGATGATATTGATGATCACAAAACACATATATATGATTAGATATCTTATATAATTTATGTTCTTAAAATCAATAAATAAACTACAATAAATTTTATTCAATAAATAACCACGGCTAACTTCGGAGGTGAGGCAACACAATGAGGTATAAAACCACAGGCGAAGGCAAGGAGGGATAGGAGGGATAAGGAAGTCTGGCATAGAACCTGGTTAAAACCCCCAGCAAAATACGGTACAGTCTCCTTGCAATAGATGGGACACGCCTACTAAAAGTAGGACTCTTTTTGTCTCTTATCATTCAATGAAATATATTCTTTACCTGTTCTTCTTTGATTGGGTCTTCGATTTCACCCTCGTCATGTTCGTTGTTATACAACAACCATTTTGACGGTCGCTATGGAAACAATGGCAATCCAGCATTTAGTAGCGCCTTATATCGAAGCCTTATTTTTCCTTTTCTCATATGTCTTATCGAAATTACTCCTCTGATTCTCTTATGAATTTATGAGTTTAGTAGATTAGCACAAAAGTTTACACTTTCGAACACAGTTTTTTTACACGCGGGAAGTTTTTAACACATGCATATTTACGAAAATTCGATTTGCTAAGTTATAGATTTAACCATTTAAAAGTTGCCGCCGCCATTTCTTAAAATTATATTCTTCGTAGTTACTACTTTTGCATTAATAGCCGACACGCCACGTTTTAAAGTAATTCGACAAATCAATTGAATCGTTAAGGTCAACAAAAGTCGATATGATTACTTCTCGCAATTTTCTTGCAAATATGAACAAATAGAAAGAATGAAGTAAATGACGTACCTTTTTAGGGTTGACAGGTTGGTCGAAATACCAATACTCGTCGTCACGGACATTGGTGGAAAACGTAGCTCTCTAAACAATAGCTTGTTTACAATTAATCAACTCAATTACACAATCAATTCGCTAAAGTTTTTAAAAAGTTTTATTTGTATCGTAAATCATAATAAGGTTATATAACGGACATATAACACGCTACAAATGAATACACCTATTGAATACACCTTCAAAACTGAACTGCTACTTACTTGTTGTTTTTATAACCTTGAGAATTGTTTAATAAATCTATTTCTTTAGCAAAGTCACATGACAGAACGGCATAAAAAGGACTTCATAAAAAAATTGAAACAGCTGATGTGTTACAAGTGGGTAAAAAATTATGAATATAGTAACAGCCTGAACTGGTGCATTGAGACTTAACAGACGCCTTATAATTTAGTGAAAGTTATATCGAACTTATAAATACGTAAGAGGGGTATTAAGAACAGCTACTAAGTACTAAGCTGTCTATTTAGACAAAGTAGATACCATTCGAACTATAGCTATACTATACACATCTCACTATCAATATTATTATGGTAACATTAAAAAATAACTGAGAAGAGCATAAGCTAACTAAATTATATTAAACAGAGCTTTCAACAACAGTGATAATCCGATATTTCCGAAATACCAAGGGACCGGGAAAATAGCTCGAAAAGCTGAGTTATTCGTATAACTAACTGCATGTTCGATGAATCGAAAATTATTTGTTTATCAAATGAATTGGAAATAGTCAAAAGACCCAAATGACAAATCTTCCCGTGGTAGAAGATGCTTCTTTTATCTACAAATCAGAACAAGGAGTTTGGGAAAGGGACGTGAAGCAAACTAACTGCATTCAACTAACTACCTTGAACACACTTTTAACATTTCTACCTTTTGACGTCGACTTTCTCTCTACCTTAAAATGCAAGTAAAACAAAATTATATGAATATGAAAATAAAACCTTGTCATCTATTCTTAAAATTTATAGAATACATTTTGGGTTTTCTCCTCTTATAAACCACTTCTAGCTACATTGTGTATACAGATGACTTCCAACACTGAACAAACTAAGGTACGTACATACTGTGCATTGGTTGAAATTTAATGGAGGATGTAAGAAATAAAAACATCAATCCAAAATGCGTAAAATAAGACGGTAACTTTAACGATAATAAATAATGCAACATAGTACGTAATGCAACACAACACGCGTTGACACATATCAAGAAATGCAATGTAACAGAGCACATTACGTAATACAACACAACACGCGTTGACACATATCAAGAAATGCAATATAACAGAGCACATTACGTTATGCAACACAACACACGTTGACACATAGTAAGAAATGCAATGTAACAGAGCACATTACGTAATGCAACACAACACGCGTTGACACATAGTAAGAAATGCAATGTAAAAGAGGACATTACGTAATACAACACAACACGCGTTGACACATAGTAAGAAATGCAATGTAACAGAGCACATTACGTAATACAACACAACACGCGTTGACACATATCAAGAAATGCAATATAACAGAGCACATTACGTTATGCAACACAACACACGTTGACACATAGTAAGAAATGCAATGTAACAGAGCACATTACGTAATGCAACACAACACACGTTGACACATAGTAAGAAATGCAATGTAACAGAGCACATTACGTTATGCAACACAACACGCGTTGACACATAGTAAGAAATGCAACACAACACGCGTTGACACATAGTAAGAAATGCAATGTAACAGAGGACATTACGTAATACAACACAACACGCGTTGGCACATAGTAAGAAATGCAATATAACAGAGCACATTACGTAATGCAACACAACACGCGTTGACACATAGTAAGAAATGTAATGTAACAGAGGACATTACGTAATACAACACAACACGCGTTGACACATAGTAAGAAATGCAATGTAACAGAGCACATTACGTAATACAACACAACACGCGTTGACATATAGTAAGAAATGCAATGTAACAGAGCACATTACGTAATACAACACAACACGCGTTGACACATATCAAGAAATGCAATATAACAGAGCACATTACGTTATGCAACACAATGCCATATAGCACGTAATTACACAGTGGATGATAGAAATAAATAAACATCAACGGTATATAGTAATATGGTACCGTTCTATAATGTAATGTAATGTAACATAAAGTATGCAATACACTAGCATAGTACGTACAAATTTCTTACTTTGAAGCCTTTGACATTCTTTCGACATTTCAGTTCATCTTCGTTGTAATGATTCATACATAAATACACGTCATCTTCAAGCACTTCAGTTGGACGACCTACCAAGGAGAGCAAAGAACGATTATAAAAACAACAAAACAAGCGACAGAGTGGAATGGATTTCCAAGATTTAATAAAAACAGTTTTTGAAAGCCATTATTATCGATAAGTTCATGCGAAAAATCAAAAAAATCGAAGTAAGATTTCTTGAAATATTTTCAAAAAAAACATTGTTTGGGCCAAAATCGACCGTTTGGTCAAAATTAAGAATTTTTTTAAAACTCAAGCTTTGTCACTTTTTAGTGGTTTTAGATGCCTAACTTCATGCAAAAAAATGGAAAAAGTTACTGAGCCGATCCAGAGAAAAATCCATAACAGATGCGCAGACGGTCGGGCGCACACACGAGAGTGAATTACTCCGCCCAACTAGAGTAACCTATAAAAGGAAAAATCCTTCCACTAGGAAATATCTAGAACATCTCAAGAGATTATCTTAAGATAAACATTTTCCAACATGAAAACAACAAACATTTTTAGGATGAAAATAAGCTAACAAAAGAAATAAGAAATAATAAAATACGAAGACAACAAATAAAGAGAACGTCACTGTTCTTCAATAAAGTAAAACGAAAGTTTAACAAAACATTTTGATCAATACGTCGCAAGTGAGCACAATTATATGGATTTAGTATAATTACTCAGAACATAGGTTTTAGTAAAATATTGAGCTCTTAAAAAGTTTCCACAGAAGAACAATTGTTAATATTATCAAATTCGGATAAGTTTTAGAAGATCAATGATTTTGGGCAAATTACGAAAGATATAAAAGTGACTGGATCATTAAGCTATAAGCAAAAATGTTGTTTATGGGCCTAAGTTAATCTTTTAACCACTCTATATCCACCAGAATAAGAGCTTTCAGTACAATCAAAATTGTGTCAAATTTACGCAATTAATATCCTCGTCAACAAAAAATACGAAAAAGAAAATAATGCAAAAATACAAAAAAACTTGCACTTAAACTTAACTAAAATGTAACAAAACTCAAAAACATTATTTGAGTTATAAAACAACAAAATGAAACCGTAGCAACGTACAGGCTTGGTAATCACGCAGATTTAAAACAGCAAACTTCCCAATGACCTTCTCCACAGGTGCACAATCTTCAATGTTACTTTCAAAACATTCTTTCTCGTTGAACAACTGGGTAGGAGCGTGCTTTATGTCTTCAGGCAACAGGTACCAGTTGCCATACACATGTGCTTGTTTACTGCAGAGAAACATCGTTATATTGTGAAATATAAGTATATATTAAACATATAACAAATCCATGATGAACTGTAATGGACAGTTATGAACTACGATGAACAGTAATGGACAGTTATGAACTACGATAAACAGTAATGGACAGTTATGAACTATGATGAACAGTAATGGACAGTTATAAACTATGATGAACAGTAATGGACAGTTATGAACAACGCCGAATTGTAATAGACAGTTATGAACTACGATAAACAGTAATGGACAGTTATGGACTATGATGAACAGTAATGGACAGTTATGAACTATGATGAACAGTAATGGACAGTTATGAACAACGATGAACAGCAATGGACAGTT
>JAUELD010087501.1:0-15184 GCA_031471615.1 Aglantha digitale | reverse complement strand
GCTACCATTGATATTTCATACCAGTGCTACCATTGATATTTCATACCAGTGCTACCATTGATATTTCATACCAGTGCCACCATTGATATTTAATATCAGCGCTACCATTGATATTTCATACCAGTGCCACCATTGATATTTCATACCAGTGCTACCATTGATATTTCATACCAGTGCTACCATTGATATTTCATACCAGTGCTACCATTGATATTTAATATCAGCGCTATTAATGAAATATTTCATAAATCGACATGAAGCTAGAAACAAAAACGGATTTACACGGTAAAACTTTGACATAACACTTCTATTACTATAGTGCTAAGTAAATAAAAACAAATTTCAATAATAAAATAAAGAATGAAAAAAGAACGAGAAAAATAAATTTATATAATAGACAAAACATTAGGCAACAGTTGCAAAGTAGCTGCTGTTAAATACAATAATATCCGACAATAATACCCGACAATAATATCCGACAATAATAATTTTTCGGCAATCAACAGCTCACCCATAAAACCCAACTAACACACACTTACATGATTTCCATTTAAAAGAAATATTTATGATTGAAAAAGTTAAGTATTTTTAACTTGCTTTCTCTTGTTTTTATTTTAGTAAAATATCTATATTTTCCGTATATTTTCTCGTATATAAAGCGAGAAGAAGATTTTTTTCACTAGTAATGACTTTTTTAAGGTAATTTATTTATTTTCCATTAACAGTACGACAGTTTAGATGGTTTAGAAACTTGTATCAATCTTTTTCACATTTTAAAATTTTTTAAAAATTTTTAATTTTAGTTACTTCAAACTTTTTATCATTCCACAAGAGCAGTAATTAATAGAGATAATTAGTATAATCTTTAAACAATAGTAAACAATAACTTTACCCTGCACAAACGTTTACAATAACATTTTAACAATCGTCAGTTTCTAAACAATATTTTTCTACTAACTTTTTCTAAGTGGAAATTAAAAACTGAAAAAGTTCTGCGGAACAAAACAGAAAAACTTTCTTTTCTGCGGAATATTTTCCAAAGTGGAGATCGGGTTTGATCAGTACAGCTTTGAAATGAATAATTTGATTTATTTTTAAAAAAATTTCTTTATGCGAATACAATTACACAACGAAAAATCGAATTAAAATTAATTAGTACGAAAAACAGTTTTAGTATATTTCAGAAATTGTTTTGTGTTTTTTTCAACTGAATTTGCACTTGAATAATTCATTATTGAATTACATAGATAATCATAGAGAACTCTTACTTATAATATTAATATGATGATGATTTGATTCGATATTTATACATATCAACTTAATGCATATCTTAAGTAATTCTAGATCAGTTCATGGCCATGGATGGCTCCACATTTTTTTGTATTCCTCCTAATCGCATAAATGTTGTAGCAACAGCGACAGACACTATAACAAAATGGAAAAGTTAAGTATATTAAATTGCCCATTAGTAAATGTCTCCTTATATTCATAAGACCATGGACGTATTAAGAAGGAAATATATCATGGTATACATTTATATTCACTATTGATTTCTATGTATTCACTAATTGCTTGAAAGCTACACGCATCGAAAATATCTGTACCATTATTAGTAATAATAAAGAGTTACATCTCATGCACCTCTCTTGAGCTATATCTGAAGTTTAAGCAGTTTTTTCAGAGCAAAGAAATTTATTGCGTAGCATGGAACCAATAAAATGTATTCAAAGAAAGATTTCAAAAAAAACTTCATTAACCGTTAAATCGTCGATACGGACCAAAAAATACAGTTGATCATAGATTCGAAATAATTTAAGAGGGTGAGGGTGGGAGGGAGGGAGTTAGAGGGTGTTCTACTAAACTACATATATATGATTTTGGTTAAAATGTATGAAATTCCATTGTTGTAGGCTGGTGTGTTAAGTGGTGTTAATGATTTGTAGCAGTAATACGAGAAGCCAAGCATCTTAGGAAGCATCGCAAGGCAAGGGATCTTATTTGAAATATTTGAATAATATTTCAATTTGCCTGACTTAAGTTGACGTCATCAAAAAGTCACGTGGAAAAGATCATATTTTTAATTTTTTAGAAACCATGCAAAAATTCAAAGCTAGTGTAGTTCTCGAGAAAAGTATGGAAATACAACCTCCCTCCCCCCATATGAAATAGCATTACAAAAAAACAACGATGCAGGGTTAAATCACAAGAAATACGATGTAGTTTTTCCTCGCGAAACTTGTTTACAAAAATATCCGAGAAAATAAAATTGCAAAATCATCTTTCAGTTTAATTTGGCCACTTAGGCTCTAGTCCACTTTATAATTCTGAAACAACTTAATTTTAAAGTTACATTTTTCTTTTAAATTTTCTACAAAGTTAAAACAAATTAAAACGATTTAACAAAATAACTTTAAGGAAGATTTTTATGCTAGTCAATATTTTTTCTCCCTAATAGATTCCAGGGATTTTACCGATTTTTTACAACACGCTGTCTAGAAGTTTCTTTCCTTTATAAAAGGCGTACTTTTATACTACTCTTCTTTGGTTCAGAATCAGTCCAACATGGCTGCTACAAGAAGGCTAACTAAGGTATTTTCGTAGTTACATTTTATTGTATTAAGGTTATGTATTATTTCTGATCCTTGAATACTTTTTTTTAACAAATTAAATTCAAATAAGAAACTCAAATAAATAAAAAGAATAACTCGACTTAAACCGATCTTCTTTTTCTAGTCTACCCACTCGTTTTTCTAACTTTTTTCTAATTTTTCAGCATATATTGATAAAAAAAATCTATTAATTTCATTAGTTGTTTTTAATAGCTTTAGCTTATTAACTAGATTTAGTGGATATAGTAGAACTAAAATTTTCAATTTTGCAAATATGTATCTCAGACAATAAAATATTGTTTAATTTATGTAAATAAGATATAGCTAGCTAGTGTAATATTCACTGATGCTACGATTTAGTTATTAAGGTAGCATTTTTAGTGCACACTTTTAGTTTCTAAAATACAATTTTAAAATCTATAGCTAAACAAAATTTAACAACACAATAAAATATAACCAGAACAACAGAAGGGAAATTATAGCTATAGCTAGTTACTGCTGTAATAATGTCGATTTTATAAAAATCTACAAAATATCAACAAAACTTGTAGCAAGAGAAATAATCTTATTACATATGAATTTGACTAAAGTGATGTAATAGTTAAACGTTGGAGGTTTGTACTAATAATGCCAGATTGGGTGTACTTATGAGCCTTGTTTAGCAAACAGAGTTAAATATAATATTGTCTGCAAAGGGAAGCTGAAATAGAGGTTTTTATATTATTAAACCTAGATAGTTGTTTTGAGTTATTAGGATAACTTGGTTGAAAAAGGGTATATAAGTTTATAAGTTGTTTTTGGCCATAAAGTATTATTTCTGCCTTAAAAAAAAAAATTCACACTGTTACTAAGCAATAAAAATTCTTGATAGGTTATTTCTGCCTTAAAATTACCTTTTCACCAAATTCGGTCAAGTTGTTGATATCAGTGAAAAATGTGAAAAATTTCAGCTGTCAACAGACATGATAGACAATTTAAATTTCAGCTGAATAGCAAAAAAGAAAGCAATATTACTCTCAATGCATCAAATGCATCATATTTGCTTAATCACTATTTTACACTTTTTTGTCAACACATGGAATGTCTTATAAAAGAAAACACGAAGTACAAGATGTTAGCACTTTGCTAAAACTTTAAGATGGTTGGTTCAAAACATCTGATTTTTGTCCCAATTATATATGGAATTACCCAAAAAAAAATTAATAATTTTTAAAGCTCTTTAATATCAGCCCAACTTAACAGTTTCCCTTAAAAGGGATTCCAAGATGTTAGAACATTTTTATTTCAGATTAAAGAGCTTAAAAAATTTAGATTAACCCTTTTTATTTCATGTAAAAAGTTTGTTTCGTTCAATACATTCTTTCGTATTCTAGTTTTTTATATCATTGGTCGACAAATTCTACATCACAAGCATATTTATCTAGGTCTAAGGCACGCACTCAAATATATATATTGACAAAACAAAGCTGACAAAGAAGAATTTGCAGACCCCAAAGATTTCTAATTTCAAACTTACTTATATCTTGTGTTATGTATTCAGTGAGGCTATTTAGAAATAGCTTTATGGAAACCAAACCCCTAAAAGAATAGTAGCTACTGTTTTCTTGTTTTTTTGCTTTTCTATGGGTTAAAAATCAGATTTAACAATTCCCACAAATATTCCAAATATTTTCTTTTGAGTCGTAAGAAATTCTTCTTGGGTAGAGACTTGTCTTGCAATATAAACAACAGTCATTTATTAGAAGTTTGAATTTGTTATGTATGAATTTGCCAAAAGTGACTGCATGGCTATTTAGTAATTGTTTAAAATAGCAGACGGTACAGGCGTTTTGACATGTTTACCATTCAAAGCATTCTAACCAAGGTGTTCAGATGAACTAATATTAAAAAAGGTAAATTTGTACGTAAGAATTAAAAGGTTATTAGTTTTGTTTTCTTTAATTTAGGAACTTTCCGACATGAAATCATCAAAGATCTTTCGTGAAATTCAAGTTGATGAAGCTAATATTTTGTTTTGGCAAGGCAAATTATGTACTGTAAGTTTTGTTGTTTTGGTATTGTAAATAATCATACTGACTATAATATAAATCGTAGTGTAACCTGACTTAAGTAACTGCCCATAGTTAAGGAACAAGTTGATTTAAATTTATTTTTTTATTTATTAGGAGCAACCACCGTACAATAAAGGAGCTTTTAAAATAGAAATAACATTTCCAGCTGAATATCCGTTTAAACCACCAAAGGTATATTTTTTCTCAATATTAGTTTTTCTGCCTATAAAAATAGTGCAGTGTCATTGTGATTAATTAAAGATTCAATGGTTATTGTAAAAGAGAAATTGGATAAATTCTTTCTTGTTGTGAAAGGAGGATTAAATGGTAAATTTTGGGCCAGAAATTAAATAATTCACTACCTTAGAAGAAAAAGGGCCTAAGTCTGAAGAGTTTTAATTCAAATGTACTTTTTTCTTGTTCTTAGTAATGTGCTAACAATTAAATTTGTTTTTAAAATCACACACAAGAATATTTTTTGTCTCAAGGCATTTTTTGGGTTATGGACTTAGGCTTTCATTTTTCGACTAGGACTTAGGCCAGATTTTCATTGACTAGGACTTAGGACTTATTTTTTAACCTTTTTTAACATTAAGTAAGCTGACAGATACCAGGATACTGCCCGAAATCACATTTTTCACAAAACACTTAGGTTGCTTTTGCATTGATGGAAGTACCTGGACTCAGGGCAATTTTTTTCTATGGTAGCTTATTGCACTTTACTTTTAGTAAAATTGTGTTATCTGTGTGAAATCTTACGCTTTTTATAAGTTTTTATTATATCAAAAGAAGAAAAAATCATTCAGTTTATGTTTTTTCTAGCTGCTTTCTTTTCTGGATTGTTTTCTATGTTCTAAGGGTTTACTGTTTCTCATTACTTGTTTTCTTTAAAAAAAATTTAGATTACATTTAAAACTAGAATATATCACCCCAACATTGACGAAAAGGGTCAAGTATGTTTACCAATAGTATCACCAGAGCACTGGAAACCAGCCACCAAAGTTGACCAAGGTAATATTCTATTCAGTGGTGGGATGATGCAAAGTTTTAGTTTTGTTTATCTGGAAATAAGTTATCTTTACCAAAGGTTAAAATGGCACTCTCAAAAAATCATATTAAAAAAATAATGAAATAAAAGCAGAAACAAGCATTTTTGGTTGTTGTTCTATCAGGTTATTTGTTTACTTTTGTCAGAGTTGCGATTCAATGGTTTGCTAAATACAAATCTTTACTTAAGTAAAAGTTTTATATATATATAATGAAGTTTCTCAAATTGTATCAGCTCTATAAGGACTTAGACTATCATTCCTTCTAATATATTTTGGTGAAATAGCTTAGACTTCAGCTTTCTCTCATATTCAATTTTAAAGATTTTAATGTATGAATTATTTAGTTATTCAAGCCCTTGCAGCTTTAGTAAATGATCCTGAACCGGATCATCCATTACGAGGAGATTTAGCCGAAGAATTTTCTAAAGATAAAAAAAAGTTTATGAAAAATGCTGAAGAATTTACAAAGAAGCATGCTGAACCACGTCCACTAGACTGATATAAAAACTTATCTACTTTTAGAGTTAAGCAAACTGCTGTTATAACAAGTGATCTTTTTACCAAATATGAAGTGTATATTGTTACCACAACATCGATTGTTTTGTTTTTGATTGTTTTAATTTAATAGCTGAGTTGTGTCAAAATCAGTTTTTAATTCATAAAAAGTCTTTTGAATTATTTTTTGTTAATAATTTTTTGTTGAACTCTCATTGAACTCTTCTTATCTCTTTTTTTTAAAAAGTTTTTTATTTAAATTTGGTTTAAGAAAAACTTTTCCAGGTACAAATATCTCCAAGAAATTCAGATTTGTTTTATCATGGTGTACTAGTTTTTCTTAATTCAAACCAATCGGTGTTAAGAATTTATTTTGTGTCTCTAGGTATCTTGTTGTATAACACTTGAGTAATTGATTACAAATGCATGCTGTTTGAATTAAACCTTGTAGTAAAAATTGTAAATCGTTCTTCCCCTGTTTCAGCAGTTTCGTTTTAAAGACAAATTGATAGTAGTTTAAACTGTAGTATTAGGAAAAAATTAGCAGTGTTGTCTAATAGTTTTTAATGTACCACATATGCCTTTATATTTGTGGTGGCTTATGATTTACATAAATGTTGTAAAAGTATTTGAAAACCCACTTTTACTGGAGTAACATTTTATAAAGCTGTTTGATATTATTTATGTAATCCCTTTCTTCAGAAGATTTGCCTGGCTTTCATTTCAATGGTCATTAGAAGTTCTTTTTTTGCCCTATACTAGTTTTGAGGTAAACCAAAATATATATGTATATTTCAAAAATTGTTTTTGCCAATGGAGCCTTATATATATATAAATAACTTTCTTTATTTGGCCACAGATTTTCCTCTATTTTACTCAGAGTGACCACATTTACCTCATTCATAAGTTGTTTTTCTATTTGGCTATTAGCTCAAAAATACTTTTTAAATCAAGCTCAAGTTTTTTAGTTTTTTAATAAGTCACCCTTGTTAATAATAAACTCTCTCTCACTTGTTTGTTTGCTCTTCAAATTTTATTTCTTTTATTATTTTTTTTATAAAATAAAGTATTGTTGTTCTGATAATGAATAACAGAACAGAATTGAGACTTGTAATTTTCAAATTTAAATTGTTAGTAGTGAGTGAGTAAGCTGTTTTAGGCTTCTTTTAAACTCTTCTATTTGTGCTTAGGTGGTGTTTACATTTGCACTCCATCTACCTCTCACCATACAACCACAAACTGTTCGAAGAATCGACCCATAAACAATACAGTGGAAGTTTGAAGGGCTCTCCATTGTGCTTCCCCAGCAAACTCGGAATTTTTTTTGACCTCTTGATGCATTTTTTCCCCCTGGCTCAATATTAATTTTTATTTAGTAAAAGTTTTTAAAGTAGCATTAAATAATGTTTCTTTGTGATGATGGCTGCTGCAAATGCTGGTAACAAATTTGCGGAATATAAAAGCTTGGTATGTTACATACGTCATATTAAAATTTAATTAATTTAAAATGGTAGCTCAAAAATATTATCTTTTGTTGTTATCAGAAGAAAGAATTTGATTGGTTGTTAAATGATGAACTTCCATCGGTTTTCGAACAGCTAAAAGAGTTACTTCAGGTGATATTCTTGTTTTTCAAGTCATTTACAATAATTATTCTGGGTTGATTACACATCTGTTAAAGTGTTGTTATTACAATATAATTTACTTGTTTATTTTTATTCCAGATATGTTCACAAAAGTTTAAAAACAAAAATGGTGAGTTATCATAAATGGAATCAATACACTGTTTTATATGTTTTTTTACGAATACCCCCCTCCCCCCCAAAAAAAAGCATGTATATATCTTGAAAACTAAATAAATTATATTTTTAATGTAAAAAATAAAAAGCATTTTTTTTCGTCTTGCATATAACAAGACGTCTTTTTGTCTCATCTTTTATTGTATATAACTGTGAACTGACGTAGTGATGACAGTTTCATACAAAATTTTTTATTTGATTTCATTGGTACAATTGGTTGGTTTAATTTAAAGGGAACCCAAGCTGATAAGACTAGTAAGGCTTATATTAAAGAGCTTTAAAAACTATGAAAAATGGATTTGATTTCAAGCAAAAATATTTTTTCTTTGTTTGAAGTTGTCAAATTTAACAAATTTGAAATAGCAAATTTTAGTGATAATGAAAAGAAAAGGCCTTTCTCGATACCAGGGATAACCAACCTTGAGACATCATGAATTAGATAAATATAACCCCAACTTGTCAGCTTGGGTTCCCTTTATTGTTTATGTACAAGATTCAGGTTTTATTTGGCATTGTTGTATTAATTGTAACTAATTAAGTTTCAGGAGATGCATCTGGGCTTGATAACTCGTCAAAAGGAAATAATTTTTTCTTGTCTCTTCCCAAGTATGTTATTAGTAATATTGTATTGTTACCTAAAAAGTTGTGAACGTTTGAAACAAAGTTATATTTACAAAGTGGCTCTTTTATTTCTAAATTTTGGCAGATTCCAATATCCAAGTGTATTTTTTTAACAGATGGTGATGTCACAGGTTTTAAAAATACAGGGCTATATTATTTAAGAAATACATTTATAAATCCTTATGTAACAAGAATGAAGTGTTCTTGAAAATGTAATTGTAATTATTTTTTAGTTCAGATGCTGTCAAAGGATTGATCAACATTTCAGGTGATTGTGTAGTTAAAGCTGTAAGGTTTGTTTCATTGTGTCTTTTATGATTTGTCGAGTACTTATTTGTAACACAAATGCTGTGACTGCTATTGTATTTTAGGAATTGCGTTTTAAATTCCCTAAGATATCTAATAATTCTATTGGTACATTCATTTTTGAACAATGTCCTTGGAAGTTACCACAGGTTTGTTTTTGTTTTTTTTCTTTTTTTTATTTTCGGTTTGTTAGGCTTTTGTTTTGCATTACTGTGAATGGATTTTAAATATGATAGATTGAAACTTTAAAGCAAAGGGGTTGCTTGTTTTTTTTTTGTAGCTGCAAGATGCTTCCAATCATCTGCAGATTGCATATTCTGAAATCATTGAACGAGAGACTTGTGGAAATATTTTACAAGGAGATCATGTACTGCAAGTATGTGTTTGTTTCTGTTCATATTAAAATAATTAATTGCTATATTTTAAACAGCACTCAAAACATAAAAAGTCTCTACCTCATACTTTACTTTTCATTTTATAAGCCTGTAAATGTAAGAGAACTGGCTGAAATGGCTCAATAGTATAGTATTGAATATGAATATGATAGCTATCTCTCTGTAGTTGAAACTTCATTATTTACATCCCATAGTGTGCAGCTTATTTAGGATTAAGTGTTTATACATTTATGCTTATTTCGTTATTTAGTTGATCAAAAAAGTGATGTCATCTTTAAGCAGCGCCAAAGCTGCTTTAATTGTTCCTCTGAAACAAGATTTATCTCAGCTAATCACAACCAATAATCTAGTACTCAATCCCCCTACACCAGAAGAATTGGTGATATCATTCCATGTGAATTGTGACAAAGTTGTATTACTTGTTTATATTCTCAATTCATTGACTTCAGTTAATCCCAACCAGGTATGATGTTTACTTCTTTATTGTGTTTACCTCTCCTCTTTAACCTCGATTAGGTCATAAGAAATATTCCAAGTGTTTGCTAGAAAAACATTTTTTTGACCTAAATTTATATCCACATTATTTCAACTTTCTAGAGATTTTGTTTCTATTTTTTAATTTTAAGGATTTTAATTTAATGCTTGTAGTTAATATGAAGCAATATTAGTATCTAGTTAATTGAAAAATATTGGTATCTAGTTAATTGAAAAATATTAGTATCTAGTTAATTGAAAAATATTAGTATCTAGTTAATTGAAAAATATTAGTATCTAGTCAATATGAAGCAATATTGATGTCTAGTAAATTTGGCTTAATAGTACTTTGCATATCAGATCAATGTTTATGATAATTTACTCCCCTGCTTAACCTTGGTACAATAATGATGCGATTAATTTGTTATTACTGTGAAATTCACTTATCATAGCTACGAACGTGTAATCATACGCACGTGTTATACATTATTTACATGTTTCCTGATACTTTCTTCTGCGTAACGATTCCTGTTCTCAAGACCTTCAATCAGGTCTCCACATTGTGGACACTTGATCATGTTAGGCATGTTTTTGCAGTTACCGCAGTAAATGTGTCCATTATGACATTGATACACATACGTTGGTGGTAGGGGAATTTCGAAGCAAACCGGGCATTCGTGATCTTCATCAAAACCGTCGTCTGTATCGCTGACGACATCGTTAGTTTTCATGGCGTTGTTTTCTTTTGGTTTACGATGTGAAATCACGTCGGAATTATCATATTTTTTCAAATGTTCTAGAAGTTTAACCTTTTGTTGTTGTAGAAAGCTAATGTTGTTGTTATTTTTATTTATGTTTGGACTTGCTGGGTTACTATGACTTCCTTGACTATTTTCGTCAGTGTTCTTAGTTTTAAATTGTAATTGAATTTTATCTTTCATTGTTAACATAAATTGTTTACACGAAGTAGCATTGTTGGACGACGGATTCGTCGCCATCTTGTTTTCTTTTTCGTATTTTTGAAGAACTGCTGCGATATCGTAATACATCATACTAATTGCTAGATCGTATGCAGTCTTTCCCGTGGTTGTTTTTAATGAATGATCTATACCTTCAGTCAAGAGAAACTTGGTTAGATCTAAATGTCTTGAAAACACAGCGCGGTGGAGAGAAGACCAACCATCGCCGTTCGTTTCATTAACATTTATGTTGGTGTGCATCAACGCCTGTGCAATACGTACATCTCCACTCCTTGCTGCGTTATGTAGCGGAGTATCACCTGACAAACTTTTAATGTTAGCATCAGCTCCTTCATCGAGTAACGCTTTGACGCTTTCTAGTTGTTTATACACGCATGCACTATGTAATGGTGTCCAACCGTCAAGGTTGGTGCTATTTACATCAGCTTGATATGAAGTTAGCAGTAGTACCATATCACGGTATCCCTTTTCACTAGCTACATGCAGCAATGTTTCACCATTAAGTTTTAAGTTCACTACGTGGGGTTTCTTCTTGATTGAGCGGTTCACTTTTTTAATATCATTGTCTTGTACTGATTCAAAAATTAGTTTCAATTTCTTTTCCTTCGACATGATCTTATAAATATATCGTTCCTTTAGAGAAATTTCTTTTTTTTTTCAACTCATTAAATGTTAATTTATATATACTATTCATTAATTTATATATTAATTTATGTCTCGTTTATTCAAATTTGTATTTTTTTCTTTTAAAGAAACTACAACATCAAGACCTGAGTGGTATTGGTTACACTTTGTAAGTATATACCGTTACGTTGATTGCTCAACATCTGCTCAAGTTGTGTTAACAAGTTGTGTTAACAATAAATATAAAAACTCTTCTTGTTTATATATAGCCAACATGGCGGTCGCTGGTTTGAAGTGATTAATAAGCTGGAGGTAAACATTAAACCTGAATTTAATAAATTTTATATTGAAGTTATACCCTTCGGTTTCGACCAAAACCATTCTACCAAAAACATGTTGTTTAAAACCTTTTTTATGTTTATGTTTTTTTATGATATCTGCAATGGTGAAGAATGCTTATGTACTCCTTCTTAGATGTTGATGAAAAGGTGCTATGTTATTCACTTTTATTGTAGATCATCTGTGCTGTACCGTGGTTGAAGGACATGGTGGTATGGATCAATACAGCTCAGCAGTTGTGTCAACAGTTTAAAGACAAACTTGAAATATTTGAAACTGCTCTACCGCCTGAGTTATTGACGGTGACTTAGTTAACGAGTTATAGTTATTTGGTTTTATATATCCGTTCATCCCTGTAAAAGTTGCGTCAGTGTCGGTGAAAGTTACACAAGTACCAAATGGTTGGAGATCTTTTAATACTGCTATCGATGTAAAAATAAAAATAAAATGGAAACTACGTGTTTGTACATATTGTAACTATAATAATTATTAAATAAATATATTCGTTTGTAATTATTATTTTTTTATTTTAGCGTTCTCCCTTATTGGTTAGTTCTGCATGTTGCTTTAAATAATATGATAGTGTCAGACACACAGTACGCACCGTTGTATTATTAATGATATTGGTCCTGCGATTCAGATGTAATGTGTTCAAATATCATCTGAACCTTACTTAAAAACCTTGAACTTTCGATGTTAGCAAGACACACATCTATTATCAGACCATAGAAATGGTTGGATCATCTGTTAGCTTAATCAGTAACCTGATTTTATCTATATAGCAAGGTCGCACTGTGGTTGAATAGGTTGAAAGTTAACAACCAAAATATTAATTTACGTTTATAACTCCTTTACAAGTTAGTTCTCACATCGGCGTTCAGCATTAGAGCGGAAATCCTTATAAGTTACTTTAAGGGCTGTTTTTATTATCTAATATTAAAAATATAATTATTAATATTTCGGCAAATGTTATATTTTCAATTCTTCTCGAAGATTTTCTCTAGTTTGATAAAAACTAGTATTTACCCTTACCCTCACAGGATGTCATGTTCACTTATTTTATGTTCAAAAGTGACTTGTAAAAAACACGCCTTTTTATAGTTTTCGATAGCTGTAATATTAAATTCCCGTAAATTTTGATGTTTACAAAATGCACAAAGTAAGTATGTGACGAGGATGATAGTGGAGTTTTCTTATTTCAATTGGATTAGATAAATACCTTAACTTGATCTCTCCATGATAGCTTCACTCATGGCTTTATTCATGAAAGGAGCTTTTTTTTTTCAAAGGAGCATATTTATAAAGAGTTTTCAGACATAACTGTGTTAAAAAGATAAACTATTATCATTTTTATATGAGATTGAAGAGCTCTGTTTATTCGAAAAAATTTTGGCTTAGGTTTTGCAAAGGTTGTCTTGAAAGCAATAACAGCTAATTTATGAAAATTTCCAGTTTCAGGGGGGATCTTCATTTTGAAAAACGTACTTTTATTACTCTATTGACTAAATCTATGCTTGTATACAAATCATGCACATGCTAGTTTTCTAATTTTTGATAATTTGGGAGGTCAATATATAAATTCAAATTCAAAATATAAAAATGTTTGAGAAAACCTGAGATTTGGCAAGTTGCTACCGTACTTTTTTGGAGTGTATCTTTTTATTTTTCTTACAATTGCTAAGATATTTTGACATTTCAGCCACACATAGATTAAATAAAATTGGTCCAAGTTTGGACCCTTAAGGTGCCCAACCTCGTTCCCATGATAAAGTTTCGCTTTTAAAGTTACGAGCAAAAGTTGTGATTATTAACCAAAAGAATAAATTTACAAAACAAAAGAAAATTTATACATAAACAAAGTTTGTTTTAACTTAATCCAAAACCTAGAGCACTATAAAAACAAGCTGGTAGAATTAAGTACCGAAACCTCTAAAACACCGGGGTAAAACAATGTTTAAAAAATAGAAAGTATTGAATAGAAAAAAATACTCTCGAAAACAGGTTTTAGCATTTGTCGCAAAGATCTCACTTAACTTTTTGAATTTTGCACTTCCAACACACATTTTTTATTTAAAAACGAATACTATCAACAAATTGATGGGGTGGCCATGGGTTCACCTCTCGCTCCTATTCCAGCTAATCTTTTCATGGGACATCAAGAAAACATTTGGTTAAGTGAATGTAATAACGAGATAAAAACCTTTTTACTATAAAAGATATGTAGATGACATTTTTGCCATTAATTTTTTTGGAAATAAAAGCTCAACTATCTTTTGATTATTTAAACAGTAAACACATTAATATAAAGTTCTTTATAGAAAAAGAACAAAATGGTAAGCTTTTTTAGATGTGTTAAATGATAAAAACTTTAGTAATTAAAACTTTAAAACAACCTTTTACAGGTTTGCTGATTAAGTTTATCAGTTACACCACATACTCTTACAAAATTGGTTTAGAGAGAATACTTATCGACAGAACATTTAAAATCAATAGCAGTTGGAAAGGATTTCATGAAGATCTGTTAGAAGTCAAAACATTTCTCCAAAAGAATCTTTTCCCTACTTATCTTATTGATAATGCCATTAATGTTTACATTAATAAAACAAGATTAGAAAATCCTTTTAAAGAAGTTATTGAAACTAACTATTTTAAGCTGCCTTTTATTGGTAAGTTTTCCAATTTGAAACAGAATAAAATTAATAATCTTTTTAGAAAATACTGCAAAGATTTTAATGTTAAAATAGTTTTTACATCTTAAAAAAAATATGTTTTCTACTAGTTTATCAACTCAAATGTTATTTATGTTGTATACATTTTTAAATGTGCTAACTGTGGAGTTGGTTATATTTGAGTAACCACCAGACTTTTCTCTACACGCATTAAAGAGAATTTAAAAACAGATAAACAGTCTCAGATTTACAAATATTTAACGAAAGATTTGATTTGATAGATTTAAAAGATTTGTAAGATTCGATAGATTTGAAGAGTTTTGATAGTTGTAATGATAACTGTTTCTCTGATTATATACTATATCCGATTTATTTTGAATTTTATTTTACCTGGAGATGTAGATAGTTCTACGAAACATGCCGTTCAATTTTAAAACTATTGTTATTAATTTAAACCTTATTGCTTACTAAATACATTTAAATGATAAGCTAGCTAGAATAAGTCTTGGATATATAAATAAATTTCTACGTAAAAAACCAAAAAAGTTTTCCAATCTGTCCTTTTTTATCTTCTTGTTATTCTTTTTTCTGTTCTATTCCCTCCTAAAATATACATATGTTGTGTATATTTAGTTGTTTTTTTTATCTGTACTTTTGTTAACAGCGGTATAATCTGTACTATTTTTACAGGAAGGCTTCTTAGTTGTTTTTATTATATTATTTATTTAGGTGTAGCTCAAGGTTTCAACTCAAATACAAGGTATAACCTTCTC
>JAUELD010087280.1:1700-19654 GCA_031471615.1 Aglantha digitale | reverse complement strand
CTCTAATATTTGTAGTTTCTTCACTTGAATAGTATTTTACATAACAATAACCTCTAATATTTGTAGTTTCTTCACTTAAATAGTATTTTACATAACAATAACCTGTTCTATTTCTAAGATCAGATTATAAATTGAACAATTTTTTGTAATTTTATTTTACAATTTATTTTTTATTTACAGAGTCAATATTCCTGTAATTATGTCTGGAGAAACTGGTTGTGGTAAGACAAAACTTGTTAAATATATGTGTTCTCTGCTGTCAATCAAAGCAAAAGGTATTAGGAATATGGTCTTAGTTAAGGTAAGTGTTGATCTTTTATCTGTTGCAATAAGATTTGTGCCTTAAGTTAGGACTTGTTAGTCTAGTGTTAAGAATTCCATTTTATTTTTCATTTAGTCAGGAACAATATCAAATTTGGCTGTTAATGAAAATATTTTTAACATATATCTCCTTTTGTTTTCGCTTTTGTTTTCTAAAAAGTTGCCTAAAACATTCTAAGTAAAAGATTTAGTAAATATTTTTTTTCCAACAAATGTAGGTTCACGGAGGAACAACTTATGATGAAATTAAAAACTCTTTGGAAAGAGCAATATCACTAGCAAAAGAAAACATAAAACATCATATTTTCACGATTCTGTTTTTCGATGAAGCAAACACTACAGATGCTGTTGGCTTGATAAAGGAGATATTAGTAGATCGAAGGGTGCTCGGTGACCATCTGGATTTAAACAAGTTTGGCTTAAAACTCATAGCAGCTATTAACCCCTATCGAAAGTAAGTAATTTACCTGTGTATATTTAAAATCTAACATCACTGTTTTAAAAAAGGACTCATGTTTTTATCGATGGACAAGTTCGTCGTTATTAATGGGTTGAAAATAAAATTTTCTCATAACTTTTAAATTTGCTCAAATATATTTTAAGATAAATCTAAATGAGAGGCAAAACCATTAAGTGTTTATTACATCCGCTGTATAATGACTAAATTTACCATAACCTTTTCAGGCACAGTGATCACATGGTTGAAAAGTTAGAATCAGCTGGACTTGGATATCATGTTGATGAACAATCTACATTAGAAAAGCTAGGTTAAAACTTTGTTTGCAATGTTAATTCTTCTTTGTTGTGAGTAAAAATGCAGCAATTTACTTAAAACTTATTATTTTTTTGCATATGATTTCTATACAATGGCACCGAAATATAACACAGCTTTGTTTAAATTTTGTTTATGTTTTATTTCAGGAAATATCCCATTAAGACAGTTAGTTTATCGAGTGCATAAACTTCCAGAGAGTTTAAAATATCTTGTGTGGGATTTTGGACAGCTGGACTATTTGACAGAGAGGTCGTATATAGAGAAAATTATTGAAAAATCGGTAATAATGATTTATTAGACTAGTTAATGTTTTTTAGGTTAATTGGTTGTATAATTTTATGGAATTTTTTCATCACAATTTGTTACTTATTCAGTTGGTGCATATATAATTGGTGCAGAAGTTAAGCTAGTAAAAAGGCCAATATGTTATTTTGTCAGAAGCTGTTCAAAATCTTTAGTTACTTCTTTGACTACACACCAATCCTAAGGAACTACTGGAAGCTACTGAAATCGTTTTTTTGGAACAAACAACTGTTTTAACCTTTCATAGATGTTTTAACCTTTTTTAACCTTTCATTTTAACCTTAACCTGTTTTAACCTTTCATTTTACTTTTTAGCACTTTGCTTCGCAGTTTAAATATACAGTACCTGATTTTAAAGTTTTGGTTGTAAATGTTCTAGCAATGTCGCAACAGTATATGAGACTTCAGCAGGTGGAACTATTATTTAAAACAATCAAGAATGATTTTCTACTTGAGAAGAAAGTTGGCAGAGTTTGTGTTAAAAATGAATTATGAAGTTGTTTTTATAATATTGGTTATTGTATGGTTTAGTGGTGCATATTTCTATAGGACACAGATTTAGCTTTGTTTCTTCAATTGTAACATGTTTTTGATAGAAACTCTTCCTTGATTTTTTCTTAATTTTTGTATGAAGTTATAGGGTCATAATAGATGATGAAAAAGTGATGATGTACACATTATTTTCTTGAATATATAAAGTTAATTTTTGCCCAAAACCTTCTAGAAAAACTTTTTAAAATCTGATAATTTTTCGCACAAAAGTTGTTAAAGGAAAATAATGTCTATTAATAAGTGTAGTTACTCTGAAAATTTAAAAGAGATTATGATACTGTAGGTACGTATAGTACTTAATCATCAGTTCTTTCAAAAGCTTGCTTACACGTTGGTTTACAATACTGCTCATTTGCTGAATCATTGTAATCACTTATTTTATCCCTAAAAGTTTTTATCTAATGATTACAGTATAAAAAACTTGTCAAAAATCGTTTTAATTTTCCGGCTTCGTCATGTAGAGTCATATATATGTTCGTTAGTTTCATAAGAGATAACTGAAAAATAAAAGATAAATAATTGTTTTATGATACAGGATGAGTGCAGCTTTGTTAGCTTGCGAGATGTAGAGAGGGCTGTCCAAGTTATTCAATGGTTTTATGAGAAGATGCCTTTATTCTACGAAATCCCAGCCGTAAGTTATTCAGCTAAATTTATTGCATAGAGTGTTTTATGTACTTGCAACCAAACAATACATTTGAAATGTGAAAAAATAGAATTTTATGCTAACCGCAATAATTTTTTTATTGAAATGTAAAAGACCTTATGCTCGCCATTGACTGAATGTAACCAAACTGATTCTTTTAGGCCAACGAAAAGCTTAAACTGGCGGTTATTCTTGCATTAAGTGTATGCTATATTTCAAGATTAGAGAGAAGAAAAGATTTTATAAAATATATATCTGAAGCTTTTATTGGTAGTTTTCAATGTATTTTAGGAGAAATATACAAGCAAATTAACAGGTAAGTTTGAAGTAGGAAATTTGTTTATATCCTTAAAAAATTTGTTATTTTTATGTTTGTTATTTTTATGTTTCAAAAATTTAGATGTCAACATATCGTTGCCGGGAAAATGAATTTGGAGAAAAATATTGCTCTCAATCAAGCCTTGTGTGAAAATTTATTCATGATGTTAATATGTATTGAATTGAGAATACCTCTGTTTGTGGTGGGGAAACCTGGTAGTTCAAAATCATTAGCAAAAACAGTCATTCAAGATAACATGCAAGGGAAATTAGCGAAAGATTGTTTTTTTCATGAATTTAAACAGGTTTGTATATTATATATATTACTAGTCGGTGGCCTGATGCCGAGCATCAGGTTTAACTTTATTATTTGATTTTTTTTATAATCACTGATTTTAATTTAAATCAATCTATTCTTTGATGTTACATCAGATCTTCATGGCTTCATATCAATGCAGTATTCTCTCAACTGCTGATGGTATAATCAAAACTTTCAAACATTGCAGTAATTATCAAGAAGATAAAGATTTAAACCTTTTTACATCTGTTGTTGTTTTGGATGAAGTTGGTTTAGCTGAAGATTCGCCAAGTATGCCACTGAAGGCTCTACATCCGTTGCTAGAAGATGGAACTGATGGTTCGGAAGATTTGTTAGATGAACAGACTTCTAAAAGTAAAAGAGTTGCTTTCATTGGAATATCAAATTGGTCAATAGATCCTGCAAAAATGAACAGAGGAATTATGTTATGTCACCCTATGCCTAATTCTTATCAACTAACTCGGACTGCGCGGTAAGAATTACTAAATAATATTGATTTTATATTATATGAAATTTTATGCTTGGTGAAACCTGTGAAAATTTTTGTGTAAACTATATGTTTCTGAAGTATGGTTACCCCTACATAAATGTGGACAGAAAGCTAACAGTCGCATTCACGCTAGAAGGACCTACATTCAAAATGCTTTCCTTCCACATATATCTTTCTGTGATAATCATAAACATCAATTTTCTACATTAATTAGGTTTTTGACCGCATGATCACAATAGTTAAAAAAAATGATGAACAAAATTCATCAGCTTATATTCAATTCTTTTCATATCTTCAGTAAATCTGTCATAAAAATGAGTGAATAGTTATAGGTTTATATATAATGTGTTCAGAGTTATAGTATTAAAGTTCAGATTCAATGGCCTTCTACTCTTCTTATTTTAATTATCTTCTTTTTCATTCATATATCGCTTCTATATTATTATTTTAAACGTCTTTTCTTTACCTGTAGAGAATATTTACCTGTAGAGAATATTTAATAATTTAATATTCTAAATACTGTATGATCTATATTTTCATTTAAATGTCTTGAGTTAAAAATTGTTATTGCTATTGTTATTGCTTTTAGTTGAAGACCAAAAAAGCCAATTGATTGCAGGGTTAAGAGTTTAGATAGAAATATTGCAGACTTAAATTTGTCTAGTTATTGGATACATGTTAAACTGCAATATGGATAAATGATTTTTTTAGTGAGATGTGTGCTGGTGACCATGAAATAAAGCCCCTTCTTGAAGATTTATGGAAACATTTAGCAAAAGGGTATTTTAATTTATACAAAATGCAAAAGGAAAATCAGAATTTAAAAAAATTCAGAAAAGAAGAATTCTTTGGTTTACGTGATTATTATAGGTAAAATGAATTTCATAGCATTGTTCTTCAAAGTTGTGACACATTCTGGGATTTTTTATTCCATTTCCAAGTATTGTACAGTAACAGAATGCTATTGTTATTAAGCAAATTCTTCATTGCTTTAATTTGTTGCTGATCTGGCATCATCTGTCTTCATGTCTCTTATACTCATTCAAAACTTGATAATTAGAAGACTAGTAAAATTTGAATTGCTATCAAGCTAAAAATTCAAATAGAGATTATACATAATTTAAATATCATATTCAAAATTGAGTACATTAAAGTAAAGATGATGATATAAAAGAATCAAAAAGAAATTACATTGATCTTGTAAAAAACTAAGACATTTGAAAGTAATTTTAATCTTGTTTTCAGAATGATCTTTGTGAGCACTATAAAACGAATTAGAAAATAATTTTCTTATTCAAGACTAAAAAAACTCTATACTGATCTTTAAAACTTTGGATTTATTTAAAAAATAGCACTACAGACTCAGCCGCAACCTATTCTATGGACTGTGAAATTACAAGAGTAGACAAAAAAACTGATTTCAAACCAGACATCTTCCATTGTTTGTTTTCATAGATTAAAAAAGTGATCTGAACAAATCTGATCTTCTTATTGTTATTGTTGAGATGGGATACGAAAAGCTATCGATTTGTATTGTCTCCAGATCACGCTGTAGTTTCATAGTTACTAAAAAGTTAAACTTACAATCTTCTAGTTAGATTATTTTGTAGACATGCTATACGCTTTTTCCTTGAAAAAGTTCTTTTTCTTTTGTTGAAGACAGATGTTTTTGGGTCAGAAATTCATGTATTGCTCTATCACTTTAATTATTGTTTTTAGATCATAGGCATACAAAACTGACCTTTCAATTATATTAAAACCATTTTTTGGTTAATCTATAAATCATTAATTTTTAGTTTGGTTAAAATGATATATTGTTATACAAGACAGCTAAACCGCAAAATTAGCTTGTCCGGTATTCATGAGGTTGTGCAGCGTAATTTCAGTGGGCTAAATGATTTCAAAGCATGGGAATACTTTCATAATGAATTGAATAGTTATATGGTAAGTTAAGCCTTGAATATTTAGTTTATATTGTTTTTGGTCGCCCAGCTTTTCCAGAAAGAGTCCTATAATTTCAGACTTGTTTGTTAGTTCGGTCAGTTTTTTGTTTGTTACCAACTTCTCTAGCAACTGTCACTGTTCAACAGGTCAAGATTTACTACCTAACCCGTATCTAATAAATGAACAATAATAAGTCCATTTATTTTTATATGAACAAAAATATAAGTCAGTCCATTCTGTGTTTTACAGTGCTTTTTTATAGATATTTAGGTAAGTTATCCTATATTAGCTAAAGTTATTTGACTGTCTCAACCTTGTGACTAGAGCCTAAATTTTTTTACTATTTGTAAGGCCTCTGATCATGTTGATTTATCACCAATGGACTTAATTATGAAGAGTATTAAAAAACATTGCCCATGTTATGACGCTCGGAGGTTAAAAGATGACAATGCAGATTTCCAATGCTTCAATGGTAGATATTTATTATTGATGACTGAAGGATTTGCTGCTGTAAGCACTATTAACCAAATTACAGTTGGATTGGAAAAAAATGTTGACATCATTTTTGGTAGCAGCTTCCCAGAGGATCAAGAGTTCTACCAGGTATTATTTGTCAAAATAATTCAATTCTTTTTTTAAGAGTATTTTATTTTAAAAAAGAAAGTTCACTATTGTTTTTATTAAAAATATTTTATTTTGATTTTAAAATTATGTGTAGGACATTAATTGTTGATCATATTACAACAGGTTTATCGAGATATTACGAGAATTAAAATGTGCATGGAGACGGGACGAACTGTTATTTTATTGAACATGGAGAATCTATATGAAAGCTTGTATGACGCACTAAATCAAGTAAGTTTTTAGATAAAAACATTTTATTTGCCTGTTTTGTGTTTGATTTATTTCAGTATTATTTTGTATTATTGTGTTTTACTAAATAAATTATTTTGCTTGATAAAAAAATTTAATACTATAAACTTGATTTAAATCTTAAATCTTTGTTACAATTTTTATTGGAAAATTAATAAAATATCTTCATTCTGATGTTTAACGAAGGATCCAATCAAATAAAACGTCTGTTTTATTAGAATATGCTAATATTTCGAACGTTATCCAGAATTCATGTTCACAGCAATAAATTTAAAATATGATTACAAATCTAAAAATGGTAAAAATTCTTTAAAAACGATAAAAATCACAAGACAATTGTCTAAACGTATTATTCTCATCAGTTAGAGTGTTGTCATATTATATGCAAGCTGCTTGATGTTTTTAATGCTTAGGTGACTACAATTGCTAGACCATTGTCTCAAAATGAAATAAAAGACTCCAATGTGAAGTTATTTCATTTGATGCAGTTTGCAACGGAATTATCAGTTTAAACATTTTTTTCAATTATTGAAAAATGTTTTTAAAGAATTAGTTTGCCTTTGATTGAAGATCAAATAGAAAAGTTGTTCTGGTCTTTTTACTAAATCTGAGGGTCATGCTCTTATAAAATGTGACTTTTTTACATGATTGTGGAACATAATTTAAATTTTTTTTAGAAAATTATAAAAATGTGTATAAAATCTTCTTTCTAACGAAGATTTGTGTATGAGGGTTACTTTTTTCATTTTCTGTTTAACTGTAACAGTTAATGATAGCCGAACTAGTGACGATCAAACTTCTTTTTTACAGTATTATGTTTACTTTGGAGGCCAAAGATATGTAGATCTTGGATTGGGAACACATCGAGTAAAATGTCGTGTGCACAAGGATTTTAAGTAAGAAACCTATTTAGAAAAGTTCGAGTATTTATGTTTCCCCTCGGGATTAGTAACAAAAATGCATAAATTTATTTCGTTGAAATTTTTACAAAATTTCTATACATACTTCGAGTTTCTTCTCGTAACATATAATATTATACTAATATAATGTTAATATATCCTATATCCAGGTTGATCGTTATTGCAGATGTAGAGACAGTCTACCAAACATTCCCAATACCATTGATCAATCGTCTCGAAAAACACTTTGTTTTGCCGTCTTCCTGTTTGAAAGAAGACCATTTAAGCGCTGTCAATGATTTGGCAGATTGGGCAAACCATTTTGTATCTGTTGGTCAACAGAGAAGGTAGACTTTTATATATGATATATAATGCAGCATTAGATATCTTCTAAACTCATTGTATATGCAAAAAAAAAAATATATAAGCCATGCTAATGAGCCATGCCAACGATTGTCAATATGAATGTTCTGATTTTCCATAGTTAAAGTGACTACATGAACAACATTTTATTTTTTCTTTGTTTGTGATTTGAACGGATGAAGTTTTTCAGTAGTTGCAGTTTTTAATTTCTTTTCGCTTAAACATTATCTTGTAAAAAAACATCTAATGTTGTTTGAGATATGACAATTTGCTACTACATAAATTATCGCCATATATTGAGCTTGTGTTCTTTTTTTTGTTGTTGGTTGTTTCAATTTTTTAGCTCACTGGTAGAAATCAATATTTGTTTCTTTTCTTGTAGTTGATTGTATTAATTGTAAGTACATAAATAAACTAATATATGCATACTGTATATATAGGAATCAAGGTTACTATGTTAATCATGCATTTCCTGGGTATACTCCAAGTACTTGCTATGGTTTTGTTAATAAACTTATCAATGGCGGTGTTGTTGATAATAAAGAGGTTAGTATGCTATGACTTTTTATAAATGAGCTCAGATTTTCTATTTGTTTTTATTATGTTGCACAAGTTATTGTTCAAAATGTATAATTATTTCCATGTTTACCACAAGAAAAAGTATAGAATTCCTGGGCTGAAGCATGATCTGACTTTTGTTTAGATTTTTGAAACAGGGAAAAGATTGTTACTGCAAACTGCGACACCTGATTCAGTTATTTGTTATTACGTTGCAAAAAATTACGAAGATGAAGGAAATCGATTTTTTAATTTGTATTTTAATGACCAGAGACATTCGTCTTTGAATGCTTATATGGATTATTTAAAAAATAATGAAGAAGCAGCACCATTTTCTCAGGTATTTCTTATTGCTGTGTTTGGTGATTTTAAAATAATTTTTTTTTTCAATTATTATTCTCATCAGTTAGAGTGTTGTCATATTATTTGCAAGCTGTTTGATGTTTTTAATGCTTAGGTGACTACGTTTGCTAGACCATTGTCTCAAAATGAAATAAAAGACTCCAATGTGAAGTTATTTCATTTGATGCAGTTTGCAACGGAATTATCATTTAGAGATGCCTTGAGGTAAAAGATAGTGGGTGCTACTGTTATCCATGACCTTGCTTTCAAATAAATTGCATCAGAAGTTTTCCATTGGTTGAATAATAATGATAACAAATGTTTTTTTTTAGGGGAATCATTTCGAATGAACATGCACAAACGTTTCTTATTATCCAATGTAATAACACCACTCAGCATAATTTGATTGCTTGTGCTCAATATATCTGCACCGAAATGGCAGCTGAAATACCATCCAGATCTCTGTTTGTTATTTTTCTGCTGCAACTTAATCATGCATCACTCAAATTCAAAGAATCTCAAATGTCATGGGATTGCTTTCACATTGACGAATTACGTGAACCGTCAAAACAATCACCCAAGTTGCTGAAATACCACGAAAAGAAATTAAGTGAAATGTTTAACGTTGATATTATAGACAATGAATGTAAAAGTGAAATGCTTCAAATTGTAGCTTCTTGCATCCAAAGTTCTGTAAAAAAATTAAATGAAGTAAATAAAATGACAACAGAGGATATAACTAAGACTATAAATATTCTTTTGGTATTGCTAAATCCTGATACTGAAAAAGGTGGATATCAAGGTGGATTAACTGTATCTTTTAATTATTTTGAGTAAATATTGTCTCTCGTATAATTACATCACCTTGACTTCAAAGTTTTTTTATTTTTTAGGGATTAGTCAAATCTTTATTAATGGACTATTCAAAAGCATAATGGAAAGATTACAACAGGTAGAAGACATGGAGTTTAATGATGACACAACTGGAATGTGCAGGTCGTGGATCAAAAAAGTTGCCAAAAAGCAAAGTTTTCGAATGGATTATGGAACCTTCCATGAAGCTCTAATTCATTACATTGAGGAAAAAATTCAACCTTTTTTGTCTGCTTTTCTGAGCTTGATTGACCAAAACAAGAATATTATACTGGCCCATCACGGAAATCGACAGCTATGGGGAGAGTTGTTAAAAAACAAAGTTTACTTTAAAGATTTATCACAAGATTTGCTGCCAACATTCGATGCTGATTTTCCATTTTCTTATTCAGTTGTCCATACTATTGATAAAATAATGAGAACGAATATCTTAAAAGAAGGTCTGTATATTAAAACTGTTTTTTTAAGAATTAATTTTTGTTAATTGAATTTGTTTTGATGAATAGCTTTTCACTGATCAGTTTTTATGATGATAGCTATTATATACACAACTTCAATGATACTCCAGGACGTTAGTTCAAGTCTTTCTGAATATTATAGTTTGTTTCTGCAATAAGATTATCTAGTGGTCTAATCACCGTAAGCTTTCACGTCGAAAAAAACGTAATTTAAGATGCCATTAAATTATTCTCCTTTCAAATGGTATTCTTTTAGAATCTTTTCTCGATGATGTCATGCTACTAAGAAAGGCTGTGTATGAAAAGTTTGACAAAGTAAGAATGCTGCAAACTCTAACCGAGGCAGACTTACTGAATTATATAAATGATTTTTTGCATATCAAGATAATGGATAACAACGAAGAGATTTATGATGTAAGTATATGTTTTACTTTCTAAGAAATTTTTCTTGTTGTTTTGGAAGGATAGACTTGGAAGGAATTGGAAGTTTATGTACTCATTCGCTATGTTTAGAATTCAAACTTATTTCCCTACTACATAGGTTTAAGAAATGTGTAAAATAGTAAATGACATTGATTGTATTTTATTTAAAGTCTATCAGACTTTATTACTTTTTTTTTATTTTATTTCAAAATAATAAAAACCATGCTACGAGAAATTATCTTTTTGTTAATGCTATCCTTGGATAAAATGTAAATTTATAAGGTGGTTTTCTATGTAAACTATAAAATGTAAAAATCTCAATAGTAAAGAACTAATCAATTTATTGAATAAATCATAATTATAATTATAATATAAATCAACAGGTGTAAAAGTCAACAAGTGCTTAAGCTGGCATTCAGCATCAGGATCCTGGATCTTTGACACTGGACAGTGTCATAAATTGAGTTAATTAACTAAATACAATGATAGCCAATGTTCGAATTGATGTCTAGCTGTTTAAAAATCAAAGAATTTTTTTTTAATTATAGAAAGTGAAAAAGGAATTTTATTTTCAAGCAAGCTTGAATTGGCAGTCATACAACGAGAGAAATGGACAAATTGATTTACCTACTATTCATCTGTTTTATAAAACGTATGAGAATCGCATGGGAAATGTTTTCAAAATTCTTAATTTGGATATGTCTGTCATAAGAGAAATCCCAGAAAATTATGATGGTCGAGAAATGGTTAGATCTTTAATTTTTCTATTTTTCTGTTTTTGCAAAGAAATCATTTTGCTTACAAGATGCCATAAATAATTTAATAGTTAGTTTTTCTAAACTTTGCTTATATATGGTAGCAGAGAAGTATCCCATGGAGAGATCATTGTTGTTTTTCCATTGCATTTCTTAATTCATTATAACTGTACGTTAGTTGATTTAAAAATGAATTTAATTTAATTAAACATTGTCATTGTTTAATTTGACATCAAATTTTTAAGATCATATAAATTTCGGTTTAAAAAAAATAAAATAAAAAATGACAAATCTATATATTAAAAGTTTTATGTTATATTTCATTGAACATTTCACAGCCAAAATTTTTGTTTCTTTCGGTGCACAGACAATCGATACCATGGCAGTTGATCTTTTGTTGAAGAAATTATGGCCTGATCAACAGTTCTACTTGCTAAAGTATGATAATAAATGGTTTGTCACATTGAAGAAGTTAAGCTCAATCTTGAAAGCAATGTGTGAACAAACTGAGATTAAGCAAAAGCACTATGGAGATATTTCGTTAACCATTTTCAAAAACTCGCGGTAAATAATTTGTTAATGTTACTCGAATTTAATTTATTGACATTCCTATTGCATTAAATAATAATAATTCAATTGTCGTCAATTAGAGTTAAATGGTCCAAATTACGAATTTTACATTTATTTGTCCGAATTGTGATGAAAGCAGGTAATTGTAAATGGATGGAACAATATGATGATTTAGTCCAAACCTTTTGGAAGGTGAATTTTCTTTTATGTTCTTCAATTAATGTGCAACTGAGAATTCTGTATGCAGTTTATAGTTTTATAGCGTCAGTGATAATAAGGTTATTTGCTAGTGGTTTGTAACAAATGGATGACATTGTTTGAATCTGATGAAATTGTTCCTTGTAACTAATCTCTTAAGATTAACATGACATATATGTATTTATAATATCAAAACTTTACTGGAATGCTTGAGGATGAATTATCTTTAGCACTTTTGAAATCTCATGAGTATGAGAGTGGATTTTTTTCTATAGATTTACTCCTGGTAGTGAGTGGATCTGTTATGGTTTTTTCCAGGATTGGCTCATTAATTTTTTCTAATTTTTAACTGTAGTTAGGCATATATATATACACTTATATGCGACGTAGAATTTTGAGGAATTAGTCAATTTTGGTCCAAAAAAATTGGTTTTTTGGAAATACTTCTAAAAATCCTCATAGGGTATTTTTGATTTTTTGAGAAACATATTATATCAAATTGAAATATTTATTCCTGGTGTATGTGCGTGTGTATCTGTACGTATGTTTGTCCGTAACACTAGAAAAACAAATATAAACAATTAATGTGTTTTGTCCAACTCATAGCTACTACATAGTTACACAAGCTTCTACATAGTTACTACTACAACTCTTTTAGATGGTACAAACGATTGAGGATAACCTTACAAGCATCGACTCATGGGAAAAAGTAAATGTCACGTTAAGCAGTCTCGTCACAGAAAATAGGTTTATATGTAGAATGTTTTTATTATACATGAAATGTTTATTTCAGCGTCAAACTAATTTATGTCTTTACAAAAAACAAATTTTTAAACTGCTTAGATTTGTACACTTATGTATCTAAAATCGCTTTTAACAACAATAAAGTTTTAATTTGGCCCTTGCTTTTCTTTTTTTACAGAGAACGGAATCATGAATTAAATGTTGCATTTGAAGAAAAATGTGTTTCATTTTATGTTGAGTTAGTCAATGACTTTTGTTTTGCGAGAATAGATGTTTTGGAGGTTGAACCGAAAGTGATCGAAACATTGACGGGTTACGTTTTTAATCCAGATAATAATAACACGAAACAGTTTTCACCAATAGATGGATATGCTCTTGATGATACGACTGTTGTCAGGTCATTTATTCTAAAGCAACTTTTAAAAAGGTAATTTGTTGTATTAAAACTTCTTTGTGTTGCATGCTTTATTCAAACTTGTATTCATAAAAGAGTCAATAATTTAATACTGTAAGCTTACAATTGTATTGTATTTCATGCATTTATTGCTTTGTAACAGGAAGCAATACTGGTCGCTTATTGAAAACTGTCTGGAACAAAATTTGAAGTTAATCCCTTTAGATAGCAATAATGAATTTTGGGAAATCTGCAAGTTGTTTACTTATTGCTATGAGGTATATTTGTTTATCATTTAATGATATGCTTGTAAAGGAGGAGTAAATTTGGCATAAAAGTTTGTGCTTAAAGGGTGTGGATACATTTTAATTATATTTCACGCCAGCTTTTTAAATCAAGTACCTGTGAAGGTGTTCCTTAGTTTAGGAACCCCTTAACCCTGTTTAACTCATTTTACAACATCCCTCCACATCAGCTTTAAAAGTAAATTAGGATAGGAAATCTGTCTTAGCTTTTGAACAAAAAATCTAGCAAAATATTTCTGAATATATATAGAATTAAATGAAGATGATTAACAACTGATAGTATTGAAAATTCTGTAAAAAGAAACGTTTAAATGGTAGAAACTCAGTACTCGAATATGGATGAAAATATCAATACTTGTGTTTGTTTTTACACAAAAGCAAAAAAAGTATTATTTTCGATTTGCAATATGTTAAAACCATTCTAGCTTAAAGTTACCTTTTTTATTTGGGTATCATCTGGGAGATATTGTTTAAAATATATCTCATTTTTCTACAAAATATTATAGCGAAATATTAAAAACATTAATTGATGGATCTGATGTTACCTCCATTTTTTTTTTACCAGAGTATTTTAAGTGCTTTGTGTCTTGTTCGTTTTTCTAGGATTATATTGCCGCTCGTTATTCTAATTTAAAAGGATTTAATGCATCATTTATGGATGAAGTGATGAAGCTATTGGAAAGTGGATTACATGTGATCAAAGAACATACTTTTAATGTTATTTCTGCCAGTGTTTTAAAAGCAACAGCTGATGTAAGATACAGTTTGCAAATTGTGTGCCAGCTTCTTTACATTTTCTATGTTGAACAAAGTGAAACGGAGTTAAGTAATGAAGTTGCTAAGGCTTTCGCAAAGTTAAACTCTGTGTTGGAACGATGTTGTAATGGCAGTGAAGTCCATTTGTATTGCTTACGTTATATAATGAACTCTTACGGGAGTAAGGAATTACACACAATCATTGAAAGATCAAGTTATCACTGGCTAAACCTGCAACTTAAAGTGGTGTGTATACAAAGCTATTCATTGGTGTTGTCACATTTAGAATATGAAACTTTTTAAAAAATATTTTTTATTCTTTGTTAATCTCACAAGCCAGCAAGTTAATGAGTCATTTATTTTCGGCGTTGATATCTGTTTAGGGTTCCGATTTTCATGATTGTGACAAATACTTAGTATATGGAGACACATATCAGCAGTTTAGAAACAAGGTAGTTGAGAAGCATACTGTTGAAAGACAATCCATTCAATCATTCATACAGGTGACATGACTCTACGACTTGGTCTTACCCTGTTACTACAAGTGTGTGACCGAATTATTGTTTTTGCTCTTTAACTCATGCATAAGTAATTTATTCATAGGAACAAACAGAAGTACCTAGATTTATTGTAAAACTTGCTATCCAAAGAACAAGCCTCATGTCTAAGATACATCAAGAGGTAAAATAAATTATTCACTAATTAAATACTTATTGGAATTTCAATTAATTTAGTATATTAATTAATTAAGAGTCTTAAAACATGTATACATACAAAGATCGAATAATTGTACTCTCCCTGCTAAGCTAAAAGGAGGGTCGAATATGCAGAAAATTGGCATAGCCGCAAAATCGTAACCGAAAGACAACAGTCATTCCTTCTCTCATTTATATTTTAGTTTCATTCACCAGAGTTGTTTGATGAAGTTTTTGTTGACTTTGTTAATGTTGGTGATGCAGTGTTGAAACAATTGCTTTATCATCTTGTATCTGTATTAACTGAATGTGGAAATAATGGAGCAACACAATTACTGCATGTGTTGTTGCTACAACGACAGCAAGACATTCATGTATGATATATTATAATGTATTCTATATAAAGATTCTAATGAATTGACTACCAAGTGTTTTTAATCTGTTATCGATTTTAGCACCAGAGCATAATTTAATGAAACACGTTTTTGTTTGAATTAATTTTAGAATTTGTTTCTACCAACTATGCCCAGTGATTACTTTAATGAGATTGCAAATGCACGACCTGTTACTGGAGATGGCTGGGTTATGCACGGTAACCATCTTTTATTTGTATTTTGAGGTTTTAACTATCTTTTGCGGTTATTGTTCTTAACTCGTTTGGCTGTTGACTTAAGTAGGAATATTTTCGGTTATTTAGTTAGTTTCGTAATTATTGTCTTAGTAGGTTTAAATTCTGTTTACAATTATGTATTTTGTTTAATATATATGACTTGACAATCTTTAATACATTTTTAAATTCATTTAACAATAATTCTGTACATTGATAATCAAGGCTTAAAAAGAGCTTTCTATTTAATTTAGAATGTCCTAATGGTCATGCATACGTTATCACAGAGGTAATGATTTTTATGTAGTTAAATCTTTCGTATGTTACGTCTGATATATTACCTAAATTTATAATTCTTGTTTTCGTTTAAATATGGGTACGTCATGTTTTTGCTAAAAATCAACATTTTATAATTCTATAGATCCAAATATTTTTTTTTTTTTGTTGATTTTTAATGCAATCTGATGAGGAAAGAAATGGTGAAATTTGATGATGTATCATCCGTGGTTTTACTTTCTTTCTGAAATCATGAATTTCAGTCAGGTCTTTTTTCTCATGCTAAATTGTTGCTTCTATAGGATGCTCTAGTTATTTTATATTTATATTGTAATATTTCAGTGATGATACATTCTAATTCTACTTTTATGTGGTACACCAAGCAAAATCATTTGTTTCAAATTTTTAAATACCTGTTATTTATTAATGTTTTAAAAAGAGTTCAATAACAAGTTTTATATTTTGATGAAAATCTCTTATATTTGACAAATTAATCAATTCAGGGAAAGCCCATTTTTTGTCTTAATAAAATCACTGATTTCCTTAATGGGGAAGGAATTAGAAAACTTAATGCACCGATCCGCTAATTGGTTCTGCAAAGTACTAAAACATTTCTAGCAACTTTCAGAAAATTTAGAGTAAGTCGTAAAAGATAATAACCGATAACAGATCGATGTATTGGTGTTTGGCCATTCTGTTATTTGGTCATTCTGTTATTTGGCCATTCTGTTATTTTGTCATTCTGTTATTTGGTCATTCTGTTATTTGGCCATTCTGTTATTTGGTCATTCTATTATTTGGTCATTCTGTTATTGATTATTTTTCTTAAGATGATTAAAGCTAGCTAGCTACTAAACGGAACTATACAATGGGTATTTTTTTTCATAGTGTGGAAGAGCTCTTCAAACTTATCAATGCCCTGAATGTAATTCCCCTATCGGCGCTATAGCAACACATCAACTTATAGCAGATAATAGACTAGTTACGCAAAGGTTAATAGTTTTTATCTGCTTTTGCGAAATCTGAAATAGATTTATACTCTGATCATAACATTGTTTTGCTTTGATTATATAATCTTAACTTTTTTTTGGTCGAATCTATTATTGCATGATGGCTTTATAAAGAGACTTATATAAATAGTCATTTCATGATTTTCTAGGATCATGTGACCCGGCCATATATTTATTGTTATAAATGTCTTAATTGTGTTTATACAAACCCTAAAAATTCGCCTAAAAAATAATCAAATATTTTCTATGAAGATTTTTTCACTCGGTTACTTGGTGCAGGAGTCGAAAATCAATAAAAAGTAACTGAAGGTTTCTTATCTACACAACATCTTATTTTGGTTTACAATTTTAATCTAGTTGAATCATGCTAAGTTTTTCTGTATTGAAACTTGTTTTGCAAGGAAACTTTTTCAATGAATTCCAAGTGGGTTGATCAATTCGGTTGCCGGATAAACGGCTTTGTTCTTGTTTTCAAATTTTCAAAAGTTTCATAGAAGTATTTCTGTTTTCTCTATTTTTTGTAACATCATTGTCGGATTGATTGAATGGTCGCACTTTAAACTTTTATCGCAACGTTTCTACCTCTACCTTAATAAGTTACTTGATAAGTTGAGAATGAAAGTACAGCTATCATCTAAACGTGCAAAACGTGATTAATTTAAAAATTTATTAATTTAGAGATTCAACAAGCACAGGGCATTGTCTTGGACAACCAGAACTCAGACCTGAAAGTGGTTCCCCAGAGAGAAATTTAAGCAATTTGTCAGTTGCTTTACAAAGATTTCTGTTGCATATTACCATGCTTTATGCATCATACATAGATGAAGAGGTTTGTGGCTATATTAACTTTTCTCATATTAGACCAATGTTAACAACTGTAATCTTTTACGAGAGAAATGTTAATACCTAACTTTGACGCCTAGCTTGATGACGTAATTGATGACCAACTCCAAAATATAAATATGCTAGATGCTTGCTATTGGGGTCCAACCCTTAATATTCCTAGAAGATGATAAATTTGTTTGTTTTATAAGGCTTGAGGTTTGCATGTCAAGGAGCATTGAAGAAAATGTTTGATTACTGAAGCTGATGACTTTAGATTAGTTTGCTCGATGTTTTCTGTTTTCATAGTACGTACGAAATATTATAAAGAAACCACTTGGTGACATAGATGTAAAACATTTCCT
>JAUELD010087169.1:0-12132 GCA_031471615.1 Aglantha digitale | reverse complement strand
TCTACTGTCCCTTCTACTGTACTATATGTCTACTGTCCCTCCTACTGCAATATATGTCTACTATATGTCTACTGTCCCTTCTACTGAAATATATGTCTACTGTCCTTCTGTCTCTTGAACAAGTTTTATTAATGTGGTTGTGTGAAACATTTTCCATATTTTCTAGACATTTAATTTTGTAATTAAATTTTGTAACCATGGTAATAACATCATGTTTGTTCTGCACTATCTTTTAGCGTACAATAAGTTAGCCATTGCCATGAAGAAGATATTTGAGAAGTTAGTAAAACTGGAGTTCCTTGCTGACATCAACATTAATAACATTGATGATGATGATTTTGAAATTGATTCCCCAACGACTCCAAAGAAATCTATTAAACGCAGTAAACCCAGCAAACCTCAGCATACGTTACTGCAACAAGTTCCGTCTGCTAAAACGCAGTCTTTCATCTCATCCGATGTTATTAGATCACAAATTTTACAAGCTCATGCAAAAATGAAAATGCAGAAGCAAAGCGTTGAATCATCGGAAACCTCTGCAGTTAAAGTTTACCCAAGCTTGTTTAATGCAGCAAGTTTAGTGCGCTCAAAACAACCACTCAATAGCAGCCTTCAATCTAATAACATTGATTTAAAGTTATTACAGGAATATTTGTCACCCCAACAAATACAGCAGCTTTTCATTCGAAAACAGGTCTCGCAACCCGTTTCCGTTAATATTGCGACATTGTTACCAAAACAATCAAACACTACTCAAATAAAAAATCCAGGTAATAATTGATTGATGGTGTTTTCAATTTGTGTTACTTTATTAATTAGGTTCCGTTCTGCTCCGCAAACTTGATTCTTTTAATTTCAAACCTTTTCAGTTAATCTTTTTTTTTTGTTTTCAGTGGTTTCAACTCCTGTTCAAGGCATCCAGTTAACTCAATTACAGCCACGCCATTCAGCCATGAACATACTAAAAAACAATCCTAAAGCATTGCTATTGAATCCTCGTTTACCAAACCTTGCGCCTTCTATGTTTCAACCTCAACTATCAGGTATTGGGAATTTATCAAGACTTACTTTTTTAAATAAACAACGCGTAGCCTCCCCACAAGTACTTACTCCTAGAGGTATCACCAAGATTGGACGCCCGCGAAGACCAATTGTGGTAGAGAGCTCTCAAAGTACAAATCAATCATTTCTCCTTGGTGGAAATATTTCAGAAACTACAGCGTTAGAGTTGCTTAAATCGAGCGCACCTAATAATGTTGCATTTAATAGCGTTATACCCAACAATGATGCATTTAATAGCGTTACACCCAACAATGTTGCATTTGTTCCATCCGAACACATTCCACCTCTTCGACCCGTTGTCCAGTTTCAACAAAAAAAGCACGTGAATATTATTAAAGGTTAGTTTACTTGGCAGATGTGTAATATAATAGGAATGTTTTGTTGATATGCTGATCAGCCAAAAAAGTTTTTGAAAGGAGTATTATAAATCCATGTTTGTTTGTCAGTTAGTTCAAAGTTTCAGGGTTTTTTACCTCGTTTTTAAAAAATATTGAAAAATATATTTAAAAAATAAGGCATATATTCCTTCCTTACGATTTTCATTTTTGTCACATAGACAAAAGTTCTATAAACTCCAGTAGTTCAGTACAATTTTATTAATTAAAAATTTTCTTCATTAGATACATAGTTAAAAAAAAATGACCCAAACGTTTTTTAAAACATACATGGATTTCTTCAAGCATTTTTTCGTAATTTGGTTAAAGGACATGATCTTTAAAATGACATAAATAGCTAGTTATAAAAACTTATGAATATATCTTAACAAATGAAACATGTTTTTTTTAATTTTTTTTCATAAATTCCAATTATAATAGGCTAAAGAAAATTTTCTTTACTTAGCGATGAACGTTAGTAAATCTATTTGTGTCTTTAAACCCTTTCATTAAATTTATATATATTTTCTCATTATTGCTTTTCAGTTGCTCAAGCATCAGGTACTGTCGCTGCTTCGTTAAGTCAAGAACCGTTGAAACTAAATGCACTGCAAAAGTCATCTTCTAACGATAAAGTTGCCAGTTGGTTAAAATCGAGTGTGCAGTATATAGCTAAAAAAAACAATGTCGTCACAGTAGCACAATCTAGTAGTCATATAAAGCAACCTACAGAAATTGTTATCCCTCCCGGCTACAAAATCATAAATGCAATCCCATTAAAGGCGTATAACAATCCCTTTAAAGGTGTATCTACACAGAGATCTACATCAGTAGAACAAGCAAATCTTTCTGAACTTCAAAAGGCAGCTCTGCAGGTAGCAGCTGTGAATGACATTCAAAATAAACTTCAACTTCACCTTAGCAAACAGCATTCAACAACTGTACTACCAACTACGAATGTTATGTCTTTCTCTGCTGCTGGAATCTCAACACCTAATAACACCAATAATTTATCAAATACAGTGGAACCTCTAGCTCTTGCAAATAACGAACTTAAAATAAGTACTTTGGTCCAGCCTCAATATAACCAACCTGCTATACCAAGATCACAAAAACAGTCTATTATTGCACCTTTACAGAGCACAATGCTGCTGTCCGGTTCACCCGTTTCACGAAATATTCCTCAACCTAATCCAGGAGTAATCGAGACTATAAATACATTGACTAGTACTTCAAACATATTACCTGCAGGAGTAACCGTGGTGACCAAAAGCCTGATAGCCAATCATGTACAACAACTTGCAACATCACAAAATCAAGTAGCCAATGTCGTTTCATCTCAGAAAAGTCAGCAATTCTTTCTTCATCAAGGTGTAGATCAAAACGGTAGAGCAATACAATATCTCATACCTACTCAAACGATGCTTCTTCCTGATCAACAGTCTCAAAACCTTTCTATTTTGAATCAGTCTAACATTAAATTAGTGCAACATCAACAACAAGCAATAAAACCACGTGTTCTTCACGTACAAGAAAAAGCATCTATTAAACAAACTGAGATACCGCAAAGTCAGCCTGTGTACAGAAAAGCGTTTGTTCCACCACCAGGTAAAACAACCAGCTCGGCAGAACAGAATAATGCGGTGAATAAACCTCAAGTCTCACCTACAGTATTTAGAATAATGAGTTCTCAGTGTAACGCTTCTGATGTGTCAGCTAACAAACAAGGCTTTATTATCAAAACCAATATTCTAAAAGATCAGCATCATCTAAGACAGGTATCATCTGTGAAAAATGATGCCGCTAGTTCTTTAAGTTGTGCCATCCAGGGTAATCTTGGAAAAGTGTCAAGTCCGTTACTTATTAATGGTGCTTCTTCCAAGGGAAATGCTTTAGTAATATCTACGCCCTTGATTGAGAAAATAAATACGAAAGCTAGTAATATCCAGACTCACCAATCTGTAATGAGTAGTGGTACTGTTTTACAAAATGGTAGATATCAAGAAGTTGGAGTTTCTTTGAACGGGAATGTTGAAAACATAGCTACCCCTAAAACTCCACTTATAACTAATGAAATCAATATGGATAATCAAATCTTGACTCGATTAACAACAGAGCCTATGATAAGTGGTAGCACAACATCACTCGCTAATCATAACCATAGCAATGAGGCTGTAAACAAAATAGCGTACACGCAGAATGAGATTCCATATCATTCACCTCACCATTCAACCACGACACCTATTGTTAATCAAAATTTACCGACTGAATCTTTACATAATGTCACACAGCCCACTATATCAACAGCGCCACATTTTTCAGCGATAACGAATCCAGTCAGCAGTGCTAACGTTTGTTTAACAACACCTGCAACGAGTACCAGACCTCCTTCTAAACTAGCCGTCGATGAAGCCCAAATTTTGAAATTACATCGGGAGGGCCACCTCATAATATCTTCAACCGGTCAACTGTTGCTTATGAACAGTCCAGCGAGTTCAGTAACAAGATCCACGCACCAGTGAACTGTTTTATTGTTTTATTTGTGACCCTTAGTGGAGGTTAAGACCTTTCAATGATCATTAAGACAAGAGTTTAATTTTTAACTGAAATATTTTTGAAACATACATTTTTAGTTGACGTTTTATTTATTAGTTATTTTAACTGTTGTTCTATGTTCTAATATATTTTTAGTGTAGCTTAACCACGTGAAAAAAAAACAATCCTTTGATTTTACACAAGATATTAGCCTGCGTTCGTCTGCTGGTGTTGTGAAATAATCGAAAATCTCTATACTGATCCCTTCGGTTTGTTTTCTTTTATAAATAAAGTTATTTTATCCAGTAACTAAGTTATCCAATTATCATTCATTTTAATGAAAGGTTATTTGCAACGGTGGAGTTTATGTTTATATATAAAAAGGTTTTTTCTGTGTGTTTACTGAAAGTTAAATGTTGTCTTTTAATATATACATACTGTCAAATATCCCTTCTAATAACCCTTCTCAATGTTATGAACACTTTCTTTCGAGATATCAGTGGAAAACCCGTCTTTAGTTTGGCCAATTCTGATTTATATACAGAAGTGGTTTTAATACTTCTTCCATTAATACCAACTTCATCAACTAATTGGTCTTTACACCGCAATCAATGTTCTTTACAATCAATGTTGCTATTAACTGACTAGAACCGTACAATCGTGACAAGCTTTTGTTATGCTAAATGTCATTGAAATATATAATTCAACAAGCGAAACTGATAAGGTGTCTTTAGAGGAGGGTGTTTTTGTTTCACACTTTTTTATGAATGAAAAGATGAATTTCCTGCTTGAAAACGCTACATGATTATAATGAGGATTTGGATTCCTTGAACCGGTAGTTCAGTCGGCCCTTGTAGCGTAACTGCAAGTGTTAGCTTTCCTTCCACATTATTGTCGAAGTAAATGATTGCTCGGCTTCAAATCCGCAATTAATGGCATGAAGACTGCAAGTAACCTTACTCCTTCGTTCAAGAGTTCTAAATATGCACCTATTTAAAAGTTATCGAATACATCATTGTTTTTCTTCTGTAAAATTGTATATTAGTTAAATAAAATATTGTTTTCAATCTTTAAAATTGGATATTTGTCAATTAAGTGTCATAAGGCACCCATTCCTCCACAATTTGTTATTAATGAGGGGATTATTTTACAATTCTTACTACAAATATTTTAAACAACACCCGTTGTGCTTTGGATATTACCAGTTCGTCTGCTTTGTCTAAAATTGTTCTTAGGGTTCTAGTATTCGTAAACCATTGGGTTTGTTCATGTGAAAAGACCTGCCTGATGAGGATGGGGAAGTATTTTCACTACCATCTGGCCCTTAACTCAAACTTTATAGAGTAAAGATGGTATCTGTCTATCTGTAAGGCAAAACAGTGGTTTTGCTAAACTTCCAACAGTTTCATACAAACTACTATGTTACAAAAGAAGATCCAGATTAGCTTTCTTCCGCCCCCCTCTCCATTCTCACTAACTCTCCACAAAGCATAAAAGCTTCCCGCAAACGCCTATCTATTGAGTCCTGTGCATACGTTTATGTTAGGACACCACCCCATGTAGATTAGTAAAATGTAAAAGATAGATACTGTCATCTTGTATTGACATTATCATTTCTAACAAGCTACATAGTGACATTTTCTTTTAACACATGCTAACTTGCTAGAGTACACTTGCTAGAGTACGTGCTGAATTAATCTGATAAACGCCTGTCCTAAATAATGCTAACCTTGGAAAGTAGAGAATGCTCAGGTAGAAAATGAGAGAAAGAAGCTTTTCCCTATTGAAATTTTTTACATTGTAGTTTTCCCTAGAAGAAGAAAACACTGTCTGTGTGTGCATTTTGTTACTCTTTGTAAAATTATATATTGTAATTGATGGATCCCGATAATCTGTTATGAAAAATTTAAATAATCGTAATTATAATTAATTATAATAAATACTATTGTGATGATATCAATGACATATTAATCGTTTTGGAGTTGATGTTAACCAAAACAAATTAAAGCGGCTCACAAATCTTAATATTTGCAATATTTGACGTGCAAAACAACAAACAACTTCTAGCATCTAAGAATGATAGGTAATAAATAATAAAGATAGTTGTAGTTAATTCATGCTACTCTTGTGGCAGATAAAAACCAATTATTCCATATCTGCTCATGAGGTTTAACCTTTTAATCAGAGCTTCTTTATAAAACCAATTATTCCATATAAGCTCATGAAGTTTAACCTTTTAATCAGAGCTTCTTTATAAAACCAATTATTCCATATAAGCACGTGAATTTTAACCTTTTAATCAGAGCTTCTTTATAAAACCAATTATTCCATATAAACTCATGAATTTTAACCTTTTAATCAGAGCTTCTTTATAAAACCAATTATTCCATATAAGCACGTGAAGTTTAACCTTTTAATCAGAGTTTCTTTATAAAACCTATTATTCCATATAAGCTCATGAAGTTTAAGCTTTTAATCAGAGCTTCTTTATAAAACCAATTATTCCATATAAACTCATGAATTTTAACCTTTTAATCAGAGTTTCTTTATAAAACCAATTATTCCATATAAGCTCATGAAGTTTAACCTTTTAATCAGAGTTTCTTTATAAAACCAATTATTCCATATAAGCACGTGAAGTTTAACCTTTTAATCAGAGTTTCTTTATAAAACCAATTATTCCATATAAGCTCATGAAGTTTAAGCTTTTAATCAGAGCTTCTTTATAAAACCAATTATTCCATATAAACTCATGAATTTTAACCTTTTAATCAGAGCTTCTTTATAAAACCAATTATTCCATATAAGCTCATGAAGTTTAACCTTTTAATCAGAGATTCCATATAGCAAGATATGAATAACTCATATAAGGATTTTTCGTTAATAAGCCTTCATTATTAGGGTTAGGGCTTGGGGTCAGGGTCAGGGTTAGGGCTAGGGTTAGGATTGGAGTATTTTATGTGATTTTAATGTTTACTTTTATTTTTAAGGTTGAAATTTTTATGTGATCTTGCTATATGAACTACTTGCCAAATAACCGCTATTTTGAGATTAAAAAAATCAGCTTACCTTAGCAATATAAAAAACATAATTTCAAAAACCAGAAAAGTCATCTTTTTTATGACAATGCTGTCTTAATTTATATCTTGATATAAAGAAAGGTCAGTCTTTATTCCACCCCAAAATGATAACCCAAAAAGGTCACCCAAAATAGGCTAAACAGAAAAGTTTCGTAGCTATTAGAAAGAGTAACAATATATTAATATAATATTAAATGACGTGGCAAACGATGACGTTATTATTGGAAATTCTTTTGCATCGAAATTATTAGCTGACGCATAATATCAAGAAAGTTTTTTTACACTAGTACTGAGGTCTCTAAATAACGGGTTCTTTAAATCATTTTTGAATCAAAGAAGTGTGTATAACTATTTTATAATCTTATACTTGGAATGCATAAGTAATATCTAGTTGTAGGTTTCAGTTTCAAACTAAAAAAGTTTTTTTATTTATTTGTAGTAAAGATATTTTTTTTTTTTTTTTATTAATTAAACCATAGAAGTATTTTAAGAAAAAAATATATCTTTTTATAACTTCTTTTGTGGAAGGAAAGCTCACACTCGCAGACACGCTACAAGGACCTAAATTTCCAACCAGGCGGGATTTGATCCCTCGACCATGCAGTTCTAGTGCTATCGCTCTACCAACTGAGCAACCGGTTCATATAAAAGGACCTTTTCTCTTTTTTTGTATAAGAATGGAGTTTATCAATGGTGTTTATCAATTCTGGTGGTTTAAAGCTTAGCATGTGTCGTGACTGTAGCATAGCATTGACCGCATTACTTACATAATACATCCTTGAAGAAAGAAATTGATTTGAATTTCGAGAGATTAATTTGAAAGATGGATGAATGACTAGTTGATTTAAACAGCGATTATTTTCGTGTTATTGTTAACATCACAGGATATGATGGATATGATAAACTCTCTGTCACCATAGACAACAAGGAAATAAAGAAAAAAATCAGACACGTCATTAAAATTCTATCAAAAATCGAAATAATTTTTACTTGCTTTTTTTCTGATCCTCTAGATTCGAACTTTTCAGTTCTGCAATCAGTCTATACAACTTTATTTTTCCGAAAAAAAAGATGTAGCTTAATATAATATAAATTTAAAATAGAACTGATTGCTTTAAAAAATCTTAAGACTGTCATATGAACTTTCAACTACCAATTATTGAAATAAAAAGTTTACTTGGCTGCGATCCTAGTAGTATAAACATTAAAACCCAACTCCGATAACATAAAATCATTTTATATTTCATGTACATATCGAAACATTATTTTTATATACAGGTTGCTGAAACTATAAAATCTATTAAAATAATTGTTACTACATAATTGCTTCTACATATGTTATTAAAATAAATCTTTCATATAAAAAACCTCTGAAATGTGAGTAAATATATTTGAATAATTCAATTTTAAAGAGTTAGTTATTACTAGTACTACTTACTACTTTTACGGCACACGGTGTATAACATATATGATTAAATCTCGACAAACATTTTACCATTTACAATTAATTAGGTAATTAATTAAATAAAAAAAGTTAATCACTGTTTTGCTGTTCGCTTTTCATCGATTCACATTATAAGCTGCAACTCATTACTCGCGATACCCCACTGTCAGATGCAAGAGATAAAGAACTCGGGAGTGATAACGTATCCATGTTGAGAGATAATTCTGAACTAGTGGAAGAGTCAGAACTACATTGAGGACGTGGAAGTAATTTGACTTTAGTTGCAAACTGTGAAAGTTCTGCAAAAACAGTTTCGTCACCAGTTTTTAATACAATAGCTTCACAAGAACCACTTAAAATAGTTGTGCTTGCAAATATGATGTTTTGGGTCAATAAAAAATCTGTTGAGGTAGGGCTGTTTGATTTGAACTCAGCAGGATTACCCGTAATTACTCTATTGTCAACAATAAGTTCACCTTCATAAGTTATAATGCGCATGTCAGCCGGGACTATTTGTGTCTTAAACAAATACGCTAGATCTCCTTTCACGAGCTCTCTTCGTTTAACGTAACATCTCTTGCCATCTCGTATCACCATATACTTATCGTCAAGATGAGTGTTAAATACTCGATTCCAATCACGTTTAGACCAATATTGCTTTGATTTTGTTTTGAATAGATTTTTAAACAACGAAGTGTTTCTCCTACCACTGTCTGGTCTGGTATATTTATTCATCCCGTCCTTTCTTAGTAAGTGTTTGGAATCTTTCCACGTTAAACCGTAATAACAGTCTGTATTTAAAAGTGCGCAGAGCGTTTCCAGCTTGAGCAAGTGTTCTTCACCATCGGGACTGCTGACACCATATTTATTAAGACTTTGTTGTGACATTGTCAATAACGAAAGTATGAATTTACATAAACTCTAAATAAAAAAAGCTCATCTATTTGCGATTTAAAATGATAGCTAAAATATATCTAAAACTTATGATTTTTAAGAATTTACAATTTAGTAGTGTATTTTTATTAACGTTATAAATACAACTGTTTTTTTTATCTGCATATTCTAATTACTTCATTCATAAATAAAAAAACACTTAGATTACATGAACAAAGAATTTTTTTTTTTTTAATTATTCTAGTTACCATTTCTCAATTATGAGATTTTAATGAAATGAAAAGCCAATGAAATAGCAGTTACTAATTACTGCTTCCAGTTCATTAAGAATGGATTTAATTTAGTTTTTTCGTAGCAAATTCTTACCTTTATTAATGTTGTTTTTGTGATAGGTTTGCCTTGATCAGCTTTAACTTTAAAGTTTTGATGTATCGCGTGTTGTGCGATGTATCTTGTATGGTACACGCAAAGAAGATGGTTTATCGTTTCACTTAATATAAAAGTATTAAAACGAAAGGCTTCAAATAAAACATATAAAACATAAAGCATTCATCTCAACGTATTGTGAAATAACTGTAAAATAATCATGATAACAACAAATTAAATCCAAGAAGGAGGAGAACTGATCAAAATCACTTTATTAAATCTGGAAATAGTGTCACGAGATCTGTCTGGTTTCATGTAGCATGTTTCATTTGATTTTGTTTCAAAAGGTTCGTTTTCTTTGTACCTATAGTTAAGAAGTTGAAATTATAAATGAAACGGAACCAGTTTTTGATCGACAAAAAAATAAATAATAAATTATACTTTATATATATTGTAGCTATGTTTTACAATATCAGAGTTTATTTAATTGAAATCGGTATTACTTATTTCAAGCTCATCAAAAGCGATGCGTGATGTCCAGATGAATGGAATGCATGCACGATATACGAAATGACATTAAAAGAATCTCTATCACATTCTAAGCACGTCCATTTGAACATTATATAACTCTATAAAACATGAATGATCTGTCAGTAAGCTTTTTGCCGACGGAGCAGTTCATATATAAAAAATTTATCGTAGCTAAATCTAAATACAACGAAATTTCTATGGCTTTCTAAATTTACAATCTGTTTATATAGTTCGATAACTGCAACCTTGATAATGATGTGGCTATTGTAGATAACAAGTCATATTGTTTGAAAGAGCAATGGAAAGAAAACTACCAACATTTAGGCATAAGACCATTTATTGATTAATTTGCACTAGCTTGATTTTAAATATAGAGGATTATTTTTAATTTGATTGAACAATATACAGCTTATAAACAGTCTTCAATTTAAGAGAAAATTGGATATTCGAAAAGAAATTAGACGGAAATTGCATTACAATCATTCTAAGTATAAAAGTAGATAGGAGTAGAGAGTTGAAAATACTTTAGTTTACTTCAGTAAACGAATTTCAGCAACTACCAGCTGCTTATTGCGGATATTGGCCACCAATTGATTTGACTGTAGTTCGTTTGTGTCCAGCCTCCACCGGGAAGGGTTTTGTTTTGATTATTTTAGGCTGAAACGCCCGAAAGAAGCATGTTTATTATGGGTTTCGCTAACATGATGCATGATCAGATGACATTGATGCACACGATAAGAAAATAAATGAAAACCAATGTAAATTCTCTTTCATCTACGAATATCCATCTATGAGCTATATTGCATAAACACAGTAAGAATCGACAAAACCAATTTGTTTGTATTCACAATTAGCTGGTACTTATCTAACGTTAATATGGCGAAATAGTTTTATCCGCTTATGTACGTTGTTGCTATGGTAAAATAGGCTGCTTCAGAACTTATAATCTGTTTTAATAATGCTAAAGGAAAGCAAAAGAAAATGTTTGTTATAGTGGGATACACTTTCTTTATCTACTTTTATCTAGATATCTTCATCTAATTATATTATGATAACCTAGGTGATAGTTTAAATTTTGTTTTTTTAAATTTAATTGACTGAGTTTTAAAAATAAAGCATAAGTTTTTTTTCCTAAATCTTAGAAGAATACAGCGTTATTTTTCAGCGCAACGTAAAAACTGTAATTAAAAATATATATGAAAATCCATTCAAACGGAATGAATGGTAAAGTAATATTTAACTTGAACACAACACATAACATTTAACAGTTTCTGTTTTAAAAAGTTCGCCATTGAAGAATGACAAATTTAAAAATGGTAGAAGAAAAAGGAACTTCAGTAAGGTTTTCTAATTCACCAATGATTCACCAATGATTCACCAATGATTCACCAAAGATTCACCAATGATTCACCAATGATTCACCAATGATTCACCAAATGATTCACCAATGATTCACCAATGATTCACCAATGATTCACCAATGATTTACCAATGATTCACCAATGATTCACCAATGATTCACAAATGATTCACAAATGATTCACCAATGATTCACCAACTGATTCACCAATGATTCACCAATGATTCACCAATGATTCACCAATGATTCACCAAAGATTCACCAATGATTCACCAATGATTCACCATCGATTCACCATCGATTCACCAATGATTCACCAATGATTCACCAACTGATTCACAAATGATTCACCAATGATTCACCAATGATTCACAAAAGATTCACAAAAGATTCACCAATGATTCACCAATGATTCACCAATGATTCACCAATGATTCACCAATGATTCACCAACTGATTCACCAACTGATTCACCAACTGATTCAC
>JAUELD010087059.1:0-19688 GCA_031471615.1 Aglantha digitale | reverse complement strand
TTTGAAACACAGTTGTGTATTTTGATGTGTATTTTGATATATAAGATGTTCAAGAACCTGGGAATGCAGGTTCAAATCGTGTTCATTTGTTGAAAAAAGGTTGCTTTTGTGCTATAATGTGATTTTATGTTTATCATAAACAAAGATTAGTCATGTCGACAAGTAAGCTCTTTTTAAAAACCACCCAATAAAGAAATTCAGGTTAAAAAAGTAAATAATGGTTTAATTTGCGCTGTGACCTATAAAAATTAAATTAGGGAACGCTGTTTAAGAGCTTTCGGCAGTTAAGAAGGTCAAAAACAGAATTTCGGTTAGGAAATCTTTGCAGTACATAAAACTTGGGTCTGTATCCGCCCCTGGAAGGAGTTTAATCTGTTTATATTTTAAACTATTACGCACATGTTTTTTAGTTTCATGTGATTTCAAGTTTTTTTTTATGATTGCAATATAGGAAACAGTTAAAATGGTACATTAACTTTGAAGAACAGTTTTAAGGAAACATGCAGAAAAAGGAAGAAGAAATTGGTACTTTTTTTGGTGTTGGGAATGTCGTGATTGTTGCGATTCATGCTTAAAATCTTTAGTTTAATAGAAAAATAACTAACTAGAGCGTTCGGGAATCTTCTTGAATATACAAGAAATCTGAACTTTTAGAAAAAGGGTCAGGGTCCCGTGGGATGAAAAAAGGGATAAAAAAGGGATCAAAAAAAGAATTATGAAAAAAATTTATTATGAAAGCCTTAGAATATACGTCAAATTTAACTTTGATTTACTTGCAAAAGGAACTTTTAGTAAAGTTCAAACTTGGGTTTGTAAGTTAAACACCTAGTTCATTAAAAAACCCTATTTCTTATTTCATGCAAAAAATCAAAAAAATCTTATTAAGAGTTCATGAAATATTTTCAAAAACCCCCTATTTTGGGGGGTCAAAATAGGCCTTAATAGGGCCATAACAGTCGCACAGACGGAGGGACAGACAGACGGATGCACCAGACTGAATTTACAGGATTTGCAATCTACAGACTACAAAAATATTGAACAGAAAATAATATTTTTCAGTACTCAAAAGCTTATGCTAATTTAAATAAATAAGAGCTTTTAATCGCTTGGTGAATTATGATAAAATTTAACAAAGAACTTTGATACATTTAAAACGTTCATTTGTAGATAAAACTTGGCCTTTTTGCTCTATTTCCAGTAAAATTCCTGATTTTCAAATGATATAGATATGCTTTCATGTAGTTATAATCAAAATCAAATTACTGCAGTGTTTATTTTTCTAAGACGGACTTTTTATAAATATACTCCACTTATTCAACAAAATCTTATCGAGGTTTACCTATAAATTTGTTGAAATATTTTCAATTTTTAACTGTTTTCATTTTATTGCTGCTTTGTTTCTGTAGACTGAATTAGTTGTTTGCAATCATGTTTCGTAATAAAAATGCTATAATAAATCACTACAAAAAACTTACATATTTAGTCTTCTGCAGATTAACAATGACAAGTTTGCCCCCATTTTTTAATGTTGCTAATGGTAACTTACCACTAGGTACTATTTGTAAGGTTGTACCTAAACATAATGATAAATCGGCTTTCCTAAAAATAAAGGGAGAGTGTATGAAGTTATAAAGGTAGAGATGTAGACAAAAAATGATACATCATGAATATTTATACCTTGACTCTTTTTCAGCATTTGTTAAATCATCTATGGGTAAATTGTCCTCCCAATCTAATATCGTGTCTCGGAGTTTACCTCTAACACAAACAAAATTTCATATAAAAACCACATATAAGTAATAGTGTTTTTACTGATCTTTATAAAGATATCTAAAAATTTGTCTCTTAACCTAAAAATTAATTACTTTCATATGTGAACTGACAACACAAAAGTTGTCTACGCACTTAAATTGCATTTTGTCGTTAGATATTTATTACAAGGATGTAGAAAGTGGGACAGCTATAGGGTAATCACTGATTGGTAAAAATGTCTAAGGAGAAGTCCAAGGAAAAATGGTTAAAGACAGGTCCAGGTTAAGATATTCTAAAACACCTCAGGGTAATTCCATATCAAATCATCCAATATTTTTGGGAAGATTTTAAGATTTCAGTATCTTCTAGTTAGATTGAGGATTTCTGGTGTGTTTTTTTGGATTCATTGTATCTCAAAATGGTCAGGTACCAATTTTTTTCACATACCTCAAGTAGAACTGGTTTTACGACTAAAACACCAAATTCAAAATGGCAGATTTTGATCTCCTCACGACAGAAGTGACCGATCTTCAAGCGGGCATAATTCGGGAACCGCTTGGAATTACGACCTCAAATTAGGGATCTTTCATAAATTAGTTGATACTTTCATCAGTCCGAAAATCAGCCAAATCTATATTTGATGGTTACATGCCCTGGATGATTTGACATGGAATTACCTCTTACTTCAACCCTTAAGGCCCATACTAAAAAAATTCTTTCTTCTCATCAACAGCAACAGGGATAGTAAAATAGATTTTTTTCCAGGTGACAGCACAAGCAACTATAATTTTCTGTAATGTTACAATCAAAGTTTTAAGATCATCGTAATGTATACCCTGAATTTGATCATGCATGCATAAAATAACAGTACGCACAGAACAAGAAATTCCAAAGTCTGGAAGGTTACTTGAACTAGCTGGTGATGAACAGAATGGTCATTAAGCTGTCTATAACACTGTTATAATTAAGGAAACACACTAAAAAAGTATAGGATTTGAGGATTGTTTCTAAACAGGTTAAATCCTAATAAAAAAGCTGCACTGGCTTGGTTATCTTTTCTCAATTTTAAGTTATATCAAAGAACTTTTTTGTTTTATTAGAAATTTCTTATTTAAATAAAATATAATACTTTAATACAGTAAGTAAGTAGTTGTTTTTGATTTAGAGCAATAAAAAGTAAAAAGTAAACAATATTTATAATACAATGTAAGTAGTCTAATTAAATTACTTGCTATTTTTACTTTTATACCATTCTATTAACTTAACATAACTGTAAGTCAAATGTAAGCAGTTAAAATTTTCAAGTAATAACAAAATATGGATAAATTGGTTACAAATCATCTTTGCTGTTCAAATTGTACGTGCACCAACAGCAACAGAATGGAATTAGTTGAAAGTTTTTTGTCGATAATTCTCACACTTGTATTACACGAAATGTGAACACAGACCTTACAATGATGAATGATCATAAAGAAAATAATTATATTATATTATGATTTTTTCTAAAAAATCGAATAGTTAAAATCGCAAGCAAGAAACAACGAAGGAGGTTCAAGATAATTCAAGAATATATAGATGAAAATTGCTCAATGTAGCTACTCACAGCATGCTTTTAGATCAAATCTATTTTATTTTTTCATATAGAAAGTGAAAGTAAAATAAATCAAAAAATCAAATATATGTAATATACTTAATTATGCTGCTTACGTAAGCATCAGCCCATTCGAAAGACTGCACTACAGAAAATGCATGATGCCCTTACTAGATGCTGATAATATTTATTTATAGAGTAAAATTCCATAGACAATTATTTGAAAGTTTATCTTTCATCATTCTACGATTAAAATCTATAAAAATGGATCAGATGAGACATTTGTATTAGTTTTCTAGTTTGAGGATACTGAATGGGAATTAAAAAAAAAATAAGTATTTTTGATTTTTATATTAAATAAAAGAGCAAATAAAATGCTTTCCAAAAATTTTTTTTTTCATTTCCTTAGAATTTGAGTTATTTCTTATTTGAATGCATTTTTTTTTATTGTATTATAATGCTGAAGGTTTTCATATCAAATACTCTTCTAATGTTTGCATAAGAAATTCAATAAGAATAGGCTTATGAATTAATAAAAAAAATACTAAGGTTTTGCGAATAAATTCTGCAATGGAGAGATATTTGTGAAAACATGTAGAAACCACTCTAATGAAAAAATCCACTTTAGCTAGTATATAAAGTTTGACGTTGGATCTTATGAAAACAAGAAAATACAGCAAAAAAAAACAAGATGTTACAGAAATTTCTTGTATCAACATAATAATACAGAAATAAGTTTTCAACGAAAACTAAAACTAAAAGGGAAATAAAAGGGAGCCTATAAGTACATGCAGTGAAAAATCGGGAAATGATTTTTGCATCATTATAAAATAAAAACTATTTATCCTACTATCTATTATCTAGTGATTTTTGAAATATTTTTGAAAAAAAAATAAGTTTATAAAAAAAATCTTTTTCTATACCTGTATCCTTAAATGCAAATAAATAGTTTCGTAATATTGATTATATTTCATGCCTGGCATGAAACATTTTAATATTGTTAAATAAATAAATAGCAACAACAACATAAAAAATATTTTTTTTGCATCTATTAATTTTCACATTTTCTGTTTTTGTGTGGAACCAGTTTAGGGATCTATCATTATATCAATTTTTTATTGATTGCTCTATTAGGGATCAACAGAAGAGTTTTTTTGCTTCACAGACTATCAAAATAATATTTAACATTGTTTAGAAGAAATTTGGGTAATTCAGTATGTATAATTCCACTATGCTGTTATTAGGTAAAAGTCGCCATTACGGTTTTTTGATAGCAAGAAAGCTAAATTACTGGTGTTTTTTAACTTAACTAAATAAGTTGGTGGTAACCTAAAAAATGGTCATTTTTGATATTAACCCATGATAAAGACAAGAAATAAAGTAAGATTTATAGTCATATGACCTTACTATTGAAATGGTTTCATAAATAGTCACGAAAATAGTATCGTCGCTTTTTACTAGAGAACGGCATATGAACCGCCTTTTTTCTTACTTTCTCATCAAAGAGGACTAATTGATGCTTGGATAATTGGCAGTAAAGTAGGTGCGCTACGATCAGGCACAACATACATAAAACTTTCATGTGTCTCCCGACACCATCCTCCAAACTCCCATTGTTGTGGCAACACACAACCTTGATTGTTTTTCCTTCTTGAAAAAGGGACTCGTCAACTTCGATAGCCATACCTGATCCACCAATCAACACAGGATTCTCAAGAAGGTGTGCTGCACTCTAAAGTTAATACTTGTGTATTGTTTTGACCAGCAACATATGAACAAAATAATGTCACTGTAAGCCAGCTTTGAGCCTCAAAAGCAAAAATGAATTTATTACAACTGTCCCATATTGCTCATGACAAACAATCGTTGAAGTTTAACAATAACAAGGGATTTTACATAATCCTAGAATATGGGCAAAAAGTCATAACATGACTCTTCAGTTATAGGATAAAGGTAATAGATGGAGATGCCTTTCTCATGATTGTCAAACAAAAGTTGCCTTGATGGTCAAAACTGTACAATTTAATTCTGTAGAGGCAGAAATTGGCATAAAAAAGCTACAATCGACTTCAACTATTAGAGATCTGTTCAGCAGACCTTCTCGCTAAACCAGGAACGACCATTATGTTAGACCTGGCGAGTGTATGGTGGTATCGCATAAATGCAGAGTATGGGGTTTAACTGCGATAGTAAATAACTCACCAGTATGTTATAATGTCATTAACCATTAACACCACAATATATTACATAATAACTAACCAATAACCATACTAATTATTATTTAAGGCTCTCACCTCACTATTATTTTCATTATATCTATATTTACTATATTCTAATTTGTTATATTTTTTTTCTGTGGTGAGAATCAAACCATAAACAAACAAGATATATCGAAAGTAATAACTAAATGTACCAGTTTCAATTATTTCATGTTATGTTTGTGTATTAGCAGCGTTTTTGGTCAAACAATGAGCAATTCAACTCATGTAATACAGTCAATTACTTTGTTCTTTAATCATTCTCTTAATATAGCTATATCTACTTGTAATCTTTTCTCTTCCACACTTGCGGTTGAATATGCTGCATCAACAAGTGACTTATTATTGACATAACTTTGGATTTAAATGGTATCTTTTTCTAATTGTAGTATTTATTCTAATAGTGTTTTAATAAGAAAACATGCATTAGCAGCTAAGGTGATTCTGCCAATAAGTTGTACACGTCCTAATTGCCACTCTATTTGTATGAATTCACCATCATCATCGGCTATGAATATTATAAAAACCTACTTGTGTTCCCTCATCAGATAAATTTTGATGAGATGCATCACTGTAAATAACAACTTTAAAAAATTAATGACATAATATGACTTTTTTTTTCCTTTTTTTTCCAAATCACGTACAGTCACTGTTTTATAAGCAAGACTTGCTTGGCAAGTTTCATATGAAATTTCTGGTCTTGTTTGAGTAGCTACCCAATTGAGTTGACCTATTGCAGATCTCAGCATTTTCTTTTCTTTATCGGTTATCTCATCCTGTTGTGATCTAATACTGATACTTTTATGTCTATTGGAAAGATACTTGAAAGCCAACAAGAAAATACACTCAAAGATAAATGAAACAATCCCTTAGATGTAATCAGACAAGTTTCAAGATGTAGTATATATGAAACAAAATTTCATTGGGCTCAGGAGAATCCTGATTCCTATGAAGCAAGGAAAAGAATGAAAACCGACCATTATGACTAGATTAAAAAATTGCTCTTCTAGATGAATCTGTGGAAATACTGGTAGGTGAATCTTTTAATATGGCATTGCTTAATTCTGGATGTACCAAGTGTGTGGTGAGTTGTGGTTAAAATTTTACATTGAAACTTTATCAATATAAGATGCTTTATATGTAAAAATAGAGTCAAGTAATGCGACATTCAAATTGGGTGACTGTAAGACGATAAAGTCTAATAAACGTGTAACTATTCCTACTGTTATTGCAAATGCTCCAGCAGCTCTATCGACTAATGTAATTGATTATGGTATTCCCTTGTTATTAAGTAAAGAAGCAATGAAAAATGAAAATACGCAAACAGATTTTAAAGACGATAAATAAGTTTGTTTGGAAAGAAAATTAATAAAAAGTTTATGGCTAAACAATTTAATGATACGGTAGAGATGGATTTAAAACAATTTTATAGTCCTCCATCAATCTGGTTTTTACATCTCGCAAGTAGATACAGTACGAAAAGACTTTTCTACGCTTATGATATCAAATTTTGGTACACCACAAAGTTCAATACTTGGACCTGTGTTTTTAACTTGTGTGTTGCTGACATGCATTCCATCTTACCACAGCCTATATCATGTTTGCAATATGCTGATGACTCAATCATTTATGATCACTGTCATGTTAAAGATATACAAATACATTATGGCCAAAAAAAAACAACTAGGCATTTAACTCCACCAAAACAAAAGTCAAGATATTATCTAGTTACTATTGTTATAAAATAGATAGTAGGACGAAAAACCATTGTATATATGGATGTGCCAGAAGAATGATCTCAACATAAGAATATGCACAACAGAGGCTGAAAGTCCATGGATTAATGGCTTATTGAAAGACATAATGCAATATTAGGTTTGACAGTATCCAAAGTTATGGAAGACACAAATTGTCAGTAAGAAGTTGCATAAGCATGATCTGTAAGTGATAAGAACTCATTAAAGAATGTATTTGGTTTTTCACCAAATCAGTTAGTATTTTGAAGGAACCCTAACTATCCTAATGTCTGTGATAATTAAAAACTTTATACCGGCGTTATAATGATAATCGACAAAGTGGGATAGTTGCTAACAATACAAATACAATGCATTCAGTTTGTCAACAATAATTGAAATGTGAATCATTAGGTAAATTTAGAAGGGCATAACAGCATCAAACTAGAACTTTCAGTGATGTTCAATACAATACTGGTGATCAGGTTTACTATATGAGAGCAAAATGTATTAAGTGGAAAGATCCAGGTGCAGTTATAGGACAAGATGGAAAACAAGTTGTTGATAAACATTCGCCAACTTACATTAGTGTTCATCCATGTAGTTTGCAGCCTATTAATACATCAGATGTTATCGTAAATAAAAATAGTGAAAAATTACGTGAGAGCCAAGACATCTGTAATCAGCGAGATGAGTTAATTGAGGTTGAGGCAGAAGTTGCTTGTGATGATGAAAATAATATGAATACAGCTGTAGTTACTAATGATGATAAGAGGAGGCTTGATGTTGTTGATAGTGTAGTGTTGTCTGTTATTAATGGTGATGAAATTAATGATAATGGTAATGTTTTAGCTGATTATTTTGATTATTTTGTTGAAAAGATTACTGATGAAAATGTTGTAAATGATCATGTTGATGAAATAAGTCGAAGTTTGAGTCATTTTAACATTAATGCAATTGTGGAAAGTGAATGTTTTGATTGTAGTGTAGAAATTAAAGCAGTTAGCAGAGTGCAAATTACATGATTCTGATAATAGTCGGTCTTCAGTTATACTGTATTTGCACTTTTCAGCAAACGATATGTAGGAACGCCAGTCCATCTTGTAGTTTTGAGCTTACTATATAGACACTCAATATCATTAATATATTCTACTATATTCGTGGTATTAGGTCTCTGTTTTGAAACTTTTCATATACAAAGCAAACCATAATTAAAACTCAGCAGCTTATCTATTAATATTTCTATTGATTTAAGTCTTAAACAAAAAACAGGATTTTAACAGAAACATTGTTCTGTGCAATATATTCAAAGATTTTGAAACTCACTTCTAAATCATGTAAAAAACATCATACATATTTTCTCAAATGATGTTTTAGAAAAACAAAGCCAACTCCAATACAAAAATGTGTGTGATAAGAATTGTTGAAATTTATAAATCAACAGAACAAAAAGTAAATTAAAGAGTTAGCGAGTTTCGCTCACCATGCTTAATATTTCGAGCCAAATCTCCACTTTGATTGGTTAATTTGATAAAAGTAAAGTTTTTTATGAAAAGAATACTTGATTAATAAAGTGTTATTAGAAATTAGCAAGTTAGTCACCAGGAACTTATTTACAAGGCAAAGAAAAAAAAATATTGTAGAATTTTAGAAATAACTTGCATTTTCCTAGAATAACTCAAATTATATAAAAGAATAAAAATAGCTGTAACAACATTATGATGTGGAATATTTTCTAACCATGCTTGTATAAATTTTTTGAAAAACAATTAATTGTAGGAGCTTTTCGGCCCAAAATAGATGCTTTGATAGAAAAAGAATTTACTCATATAATTATAATTCCTCTCATAAAAAATAAAAGCATGAATCTATTTCTAATTAAACCAGCAACTTAAATATATAAATGTTTTGAAAATCATATTTAAAAACTCAAAAATTAGAAAACTATTTTCTCTTTCCAGGTGTTTAATGTATCCTTGACATCAAACAGAGCAACAAAAATTGCAATTTATAGTTAAAGTTTTATATTTAACTACACACAAAAAACCAGTGAAAACTTATGTAAGGTTTCCATTAGTTTAGTTGGGTAGTAAATATTGACCTTTTTACCTTACCTTACCTTACCTTACCATAAGAATTTCATTAGGTCTCTGTTTTGAAACTTTTCATATACAAAGCAAACCATAATTAAAACTCAGCAGCTTATCTATTAATATTTCTATTGATTTAAGTCTTAAACAAAAAACAGGATTTTAACAGAAACATTGTTCTGTGCAATATATTCAAAGATTTTGAAACTCACTTCTAAATCATGTAAAAAACATCATACATATTTTCTCAAATGATGTTTTAGAAAAACAAAGCCAACTCCAATACAAAAATGTGTGTGATAAGAATTGTTGAAATTTATAAATCAACAGAACAAAAAGTAAATTAAAGAGTTAGCGAGTTTCGCTCACCATGCTTAATATTTCGAGCCAAATCTCCACTTTGATTGGTTAATTTGATAAAAGTAAAGTTTTTTATGAAAAGAATACTTGATTAATAAAGTGTTATTAGAAATTAGCAAGTTAGTCACCAGGAACTTATTTACAAGGCAAAGAAAAAAAAATATTGTAGAATTTTAGAAATAACTTGCATTTTCCTAGAATAACTCAAATTATATAAAAGAATAAAAATAGCTGTAACAACATTATGATGTGGAATATTTTCTAACCATGCTTGTATAAATTTTTTGAAAAACAATTAATTGTAGGAGCTTTTCGGCCCAAAATAGATGCTTTGATAGAAAAAGAATTTACTCATATAATTATAATTCCTCTCATAAAAAATAAAAGCATGAATCTATTTCTAATTAAACCAGCAACTTAAATATATAAATGTTTTGAAAATCATATTTAAAAACTCAAAAATTAGAAAACTATTTTCTCTTTCCAGGTGTTTAATGTATCCTTGACATCAAACAGAGCAACAAAAATTGCAATTTATAGTTAAAGTTTTATATTTAACTACACACAAAAAACCAGTGAAAACTTATGTAAGGTTTCCATTAGTTTAGTTGGGTAGTAAATATTGACCTTTTTACCTTACCTTACCTTACCTTACCATAAGAATTTCATAATGTGTCTTATAGAACAATCTGAGAAAAGCATTATGAGATACAGGCCAAATTTTGGGAAAAATTAGGCTCTGTCACATTATCTCCTTAATGAATACCTAATATACCTAATCTCCATGTAAAAAATGAGTAAAAAACTATTTAGCCAATTACAGAAAGAAAGTTTTTACAGATGGAGGGACAAGCCTGAATTTATAGTACTTGTAATTTTGCCAATAGGAGTCTTTCAAATGGGATTGTTTAACATTACTGTTGAAAATAACATGGGGAAGATTATTTATTAGTGAATCATAAAGATACCTGCATCTTGTTAATCCTCGCCTACCCTTTTGTTGACAAAGGTTCCCTGTTCGTGTTTGTTTCATGCTTGAAACCGGTGTTTGTCGAAAATATTCATGATTACATTTTTCACATTTTTCAACAAACATATTGCCATGAAGCTCTGCTAATAGACTTCTAAAAGAAGATTAAACCAGGGATAAACATGAAAGAATGACTAATGAACTCCCTGGGTTTACTAAAAACAGTTTCATTTAAGGGTGAGAAAACTAGCTTTAAACCAGCTTCCTCACTTTGTAGTGTTTATAAAAACATGTCCAAAAACTGAAATACTAAGCAGAAAATAATATTATCACACTGAAAGATTATTTTATTGTTAATAATAAAATAAAAATGCAAAAAGACTATCAGCTTCTTTTCAAACTAGATCTGTTTAAAAAAATAAAGCTTTATCAATGAACTACCAATAAATGCTAGTTATATAAAGCACTTAACCAGACTAATGTCAGAGAGAATAAATAGAGAGAGAATGGTTATCAAGACATATTTTCTTCTAGTGGATATGTGGTGAAGCAACAGGATGCCCCTTCTTTATGTTTATCTCATTTAAAAGTGTTTTGAATACAATGGGTATGAGTGTTGGAAAGTTTTTTTGATGACAATTTTCTTGCTAACTTTGATTTTGTTTTAAATTTTAATGTAGTTTTCATTGACTTTATATTTGATGGTCTGATCTACTATTAGCACTGACATGGCTGATGGATCACCTTGAACTTCTAAATTTATGAGAATTAACTGTAAGATAAAATAGCACCTGTATATTTAAGATTTTCTCAAACACTCCTAAAATAAATGGTAGTAAGGTTGTTCAATGGAATATGTCACCTGGCTTTTTTCATTGATTTTATATATCTTTATAAAATAATAAGCAAATGAGCTTGTTTACATTACTATCTTTATATAAATTATTCTATACTGTTAAAGAAAGACTATTCTGTTTCCATTTCTTTTCAAAACAATTAAAGATTTTCACATTATCTGTATCTCTAAATAAATGATTTTTATTTTATTTTTGACATGTTTTTTTGTAATCACCTTGTCAATCTTTTACGACAATGTCTTACGCATCTGGTAGACGTTTTTATAAATACTCTTACTTATTTATTTACATAGATTTGTTCAAACACCTGCATTGATAATACTACACTTCTAATGCTACAGACCCTAAAAACACTAAACTGTGTTGTGTGTTTGGACGCTATTTGAGTTGAATAAAGCTTTACAGACGCTTCTCATATCGCTAGAAACACTTATTTAAAAAAAATGAATTACCACTTTTCGCAGATGTCTATTGTTACACAATTAGTGAACCAATTAAAAAAAAATAAAAAACATACCTTGGATATCCTGATCTTACATGCAGACCATCAATGTTTTGACTTATAACATATTTGATAATACCACACTGCTGTAAAGCTAGTATTGCTAAGTGTGTTTTAGTTGGAATAGCTTCATCAAAATCTACAAATACAGTAAATTGTTATTTTTAAATTAAAATGTTAATGTGCTTTATAACCTTTTAGATTTGATGTTAGTTTTTTAATAACTTATTAATAGTTTTTGTATTACATCATGGTATTAAATTGCTAACATTGGCTTGCTTAAGATATTCTGTTTCAAGGTTAGTACAGAATATAGATTATATTAATAACACTTTAAATCCATTGCAAGAAAACAAAAATAGAAAACAACACATTTTAACTGTAACATGTTTCAATCAAATCATTGATCTTTTCAAACTTATTAGATTAGATTGAAACTAATTGCATAAATTACAAATTAATTAATTAATTTACATAGTGTTAAGAATAGAAAAGCAAAAGGTGAGAAGACGAGTGTTGAGAAAATAGGTAAGGGAAAGAACAGAAGTAAGGCAACTTGAAGAGATATACTCACACTTATAATAATATATAAACCTAACTAACCAATGTTAACATTAGGTGTTTTTCCATTAGCTTCTAATGTCCATACCCCATTAGGTCCACGGAAATCAGGTATACCAGCTGTTGTGCTAATTCCAGCACCTGTGTGTACCACCATATATTTTGATTGTTGAATCGTTCTAACAAGCTCTTTGATTTTTTTTTGTAAATCATCTGGTGAATCTTGTATCTAAAAACAATAGAAGTCAAGAAGTAAAAGGCATTATTCATATAAATATATATGATGCATGATTACAAAATGAACAAAAAATGTGTATCATTTTTAGAAAACTATTTTTACTTAATGTTTCATGCTGCCAGACCAAAAACAAACTTCAGCTAAAATCAAACATATTTAACAGAATTTAAGAGGATATGTGTGATTTTCTGCTTTACCAAGCAATTTCTAAGAAAAGTTTTTAGATTTTCTGGTATAAAACCTTGACTGAAATAGCTTTTCTCGTAAGATACTGTACATTATTAAGAGGATGAAACAGTTATTTCCACATATATACAGTATGAATACATCAAAAATAAATTACCTCAGGTAAACCACATTTGCCTTTGTGGATGTGTGGAAAGTTGCTTAACCCAGTAGCATAATTTACAGACATATCAATTTCATATTATATATAACTATAATTGTTACAACATATTTTTTATAAAGCCTTTGTTTTTTTAACACAGCAACATCTTATAACAATAAAATTCCAAAAATCTGAGCCTGTAATTTCTGATTGTACCTTTCACTTTTCATTTTTTTAACTTTATTCTAACAACTAAAAAATAAGTAATAAGTATTAACCAAAATATTGCTACATTGCTCTTGCCAAAATGTACAAGACAAGTCCAGTAGCCTTATTTAGTCCTGGTAGTCCAGTAGCCTTATTTAGTCCTCATCAGATACGAAAGGATTGATGGCAAAAATTAAGAGTTTTGATTAAATGAAATGCTGTTCAGCCATTTCCATAGTGGGGCTCATTTTAGACCCCGAAAATCTCCTGACCAGAACTTAATTTCACCTCAAGTTGGATTTTTCTCCAACTAATACAACTCATGGTGGGGCTTGGTTTTTTATTTCTAATGATCTTACTTATATATATCGAAATGATCCTGATTTTAATGTGATGGACTTATAACTTATAAACAAAAAAGAGAAAAATCTTACAGATTTTACTGCATCTATACCGCTTCGTGGTAATTTTCATATTGAAATAAATAAGTGCACTCTGCAAGTTGGTAAAATACGTTGGAGTTTGTATTGATGAAAATTGGAATTGTCATGTTACAAACTTATGTGTTAAACTTGTTCAGTGTGTTGGTTTATTATCTAAGTTAAGACATTTTACATCAACTACAATTTGTATTTCAGTTTATTATGCTTTATTTCATTCTTATATAAATTATGTCTGTTTTCTCTTGGCAATTTGCAAGTGAAACCTTTACTTATAAAAATCAAAGGTTTGCAGAGAAAAGCTTGACGACTCATAACCTTCTCAGACTGTGAAGATACGACAAGCCCTTTGTTTTTTCTTCTAAATATATCAAAAGTAGATGACCTATTTTCATGACCTATCATTTATATACCAGCTATATAAAAAGGACCTTACAATTTCAATGAACAGTTGTTTCAAACCTCTTAATCATGTTTCAAGAAGCAGTTGCAATAGGTTAAAACTTTCCCCACCTTTTGGTAAATTTTAAAAATATGGTGAACTTTCTCTGTGTTTTAATGGTGTCAAGGCTTGGAACAAAATTACTGACAGCCCTTGTATTTCTGATTTCGGTTATATTTTCAGTTTCAAAAAATTTCTTAAACAACAATATATTGAAAGCTATAAATAAACAATCAAAGTATTCAATATGTATTCTCAAAATGGTCTTATTTTGTGTTTTCAAAATGTTTTAAATAATTATTAACTATTATTCGTTTGAGGGGAGCCTTTAGACTATTTTTTAGGGGGGGAGTTGGGGAGATTTTGGGGGATAACCGATTATTTGTTTTATGCAAAAGTATTTATTGATTTTGATTTTTGTGTGCAGTTTTATAAAGTTGCACAAGTTTTTAGGTGGCTTTTTCTTCTATTATCAACATATGTTAACATGGACACAGGAGAAAACTTCCGATTTACAAACTTGAAAATCTCCAAATTTTTGAAGCGTAGTTTTCATTCGTAGCGTCGTCATTCGACTCTAAAATATTATTAAAACTAAATATTGTTGTTGTTTAATATTAAAAAACATAAAACGTAATTTAAAAAAATCCCTAAGTAAGTAGAAAATACTACCTTGATAAAGGTAGTATTTTCAAGGAAAAAAGAAGCATAGCTAATAGATCATCGAAGTTTGTAAATAATTTGTCGGAAGATATGAAAGTCATCAATATCATAACAAGGTTTTATATATTTATAAATATATTTATAATAGGAAAAGGTAGCTATATAATTTATAAATATAAATTAAACTATAAATATAAATTATGTAAATTAAAACAACAATATATTGCGAATCTTTTTTCTCGATTTTTTACAAATATATAAGCCAATGTTATGACAAAACAAATTATGTAACGTCATTATTGTACTTCCCATTTTAGATGCAAATGACAGAGTCCCAATTTATCACCTCGTTTGAGTTAGCTCTGATGTAGATTAAATTGCGTTTTAAGTCAATCTGAAATAATTCAATTTTAGCTTTTCTTCTTTCTATATAGAAGAAATTAAAACTCTAACAAAAAAAGGTTCGTTATGCGAAGATATTTTCAAAAAATCCATAGCTTGAACGTAGCACGGAGAAACTATATATTCTATGTTTATCTTCTAGGGATACTGGCTCTATACATATCAATTATTAAAGCTTTTGTTTCATAGGTGGTATCCATTAACATAACTTTTTGCAAAAGCTTGCTAGTTGATAAAAATATCGGTTGAATGTCAATATATTTATAACCACTATATGGATCAATTTCTTCGATGTAACTATAAAGGGTTACTTTCATTATATGTCTGTATGACCACTTCTTATAAACGAAAAACAATTATTAACTTGGCCAACTTGCTCCACAGGGATATTGTTCTCATTTGCATTAAACATTACATCTATATAGATCACTGTCATAATTATGATTTGGCATGAAAATACTTCGAAACACTTTGGAATCAACATAACAACCTGAACATAGCTATTCAAGTAGTTCTAGTTCTTCTTTATTTAGCAGTATCTCATTGTTTTCAAGCCCTCCCACAAGAATACCACGTCGGAAATAAGAGTTAGAATTCTGCTGATGGAAGTAATGAGCTCTTCTAAGCTTGATGATGATGCATGCTAATGAATAAATAGTAATAATTGATTTGAAAATAAATGATTTGAAATAATAAATTAATTTTTGTAGACATAACGCCAAGAATTTCTCCAATAATTACTTATGCAGGTGATTCAGCCTGATCATTGAAATAAATTCTGCGTATATAATAAATAATGACCTATAACCTTAGAATATTTGCTATTTATTGCGATTTTTTGCCATAGATGCAAATGAATTGGTATAAACTTACCTGTTCTAGATTGATACGAAAGTTCTTTTGATCATCTATTTTAAGTTTTGAAAACTTTACAGCTTCGAGTGTAGCTTCAGATCGAGCAAAGGATAAATCTACAGATTTAAGATTGTAGCTATTTTCACATACTTGCTTACACGTCTTTCCAAACACCAATAATTATGTGAAAGATCAAATCGTTTGACATCAACGAGGATATGAGTTAAGTTATGTGTTGTAATAACACATTGTTTATTACCAACTCACTCTTCTAATAAAACTAGGAATCGCTTAGCTATCCTTTTAAACAGTTCCACTTCATAAAGCGACCATCCATTTCGAAGATAGAACGAGAGCTCAACCATACGGGAAAGAAGTTGCATGATATGAAAAACTTTGAAACTCCTCTGCTTTCCAAAATGACCTCCGAGTACTAAATATATTTGGGACTCTACCTTCTTTTAACTCTATAACAGAAAGCCAAAATGAAACTTTTTATATTAAAGGATTAAATTAAAGGGGTTGGGAAGACAATATTACATAGATTATCATTATAACATAATTTCATTATAGTTCAAATCTCTGCAGAGTAGCTTTATGTGACTTCGCTATTATAGATAATTTGCACGATTTATTATAAAGTGGTTATAAAGTAGTAAAAAAACAAAATGGAAATTTTTAATTTATCAGATAAAGATTTAGGTAAACTTAATAAACCTGAATTAATTCACTAGCTATATAAAGGAACTGAAAGTAAGTACCAGCGAAATATTGTAAAATTTCATGTCGGATATAAAAACAGAAATATATAAACTAAATGCAAACGTTAACCATCTTACCCTAGAAAACAAGGAATTAAAGAAACTTTTAACTTCCAGTAAAGTAATAGAAGAAAGAGTGAAACAAATTGAAATCACTACACATGATGCAGCCCAATATGTACGTCGAAACAATATCGAAATTTCAGGAATGCCTGAAATATTCAATAAAAGTTTAGAGAAAAAGGTTGTAGAGTTGTGCGGTGCTCATGGAGCTTAAAAACCGAGGAAATTGAGGCATGTCATCGCCTCCTCAAAAGATCAAAAAACTCGAGTCATCCCCCGATCACGATTGTACGCTTCGTGAACCGTAGGAAAGTAGAAGATTTGCTTCGTAACTAAAAGAAAAGAGTAGATGTTTCAAGGCTTGGTTTCCCGAGCAAATCAACTGTTTTTTGGACAGAAAATTTATGCCCTTATTACCGATCGATTGCTTTCCAATGCAGAAAATTAAAGAAAACGAAACATATTAAATATATTTGGACACGAAATGGTACAATTAAAGTTAGAAGAGACGACTCAAGTCCCATTGTAAAAATTTGCCATATGGATGACCTCATTGAAATTTTCCCAGATTTTGTTTTTAGTGAGTAGTTGTTATCTTTGTTAATATTTGCACACATATATTTATATATTCTTTATGCTGCTTTACTTTCATGTTTACTATTGTTAATTTAGTTTTTTTTACTGTTTGTTTGAACAGAATTTATAGATTCTTAAACCTTCAATAAACAACGAAACGAAACTTTTGATAGAATGGCTGCGTTCAAATCAACTTTCTATAAATGTGTCTAAGACAGAACTTGTTATTTTTCGTTCTATTCGGCAAAAAATTCCTAATGATTTTTTATTACCTTAAACAGTTGTAATATATACCCTAGTAAATTTGTAAAATATGTTGGATTAATTATTGATGAACAATTATCTTGGAACAATCATATCACGAATCTTGGTCTTTGTCACAAATTATCTCAAGTGATTGGAATTATTTCAAAATTAAGACATTTTACGACACTAAAAACTGCTTATCAGTTTACTACTACCTTTTTTATTCTCATCTTATATATGGTTGTTAAATTTACTAACAAAACTCATATTGAAAAACGATAAACTAAAACTCTTATGCATTTTCATTGTTTTTTTAAGTTTTGTGTTCTTTTAATATTGTTATATTCAAAATTAGAAAAATAATACATTTTATTTACTTTTTTTTTATTTTTTGGTGCCACTTAAATTATTTTTTAGTAGTGGTACTCTTTTGAAGCAGTATTATCATATTTTGTGATTAGTCTATACAACTATGTATTATTTATACTGTTTTGAAAAATTTACTCTCTCTACTATAACAAAGAACAGAATAACTTGCATTATTTGCAAAAAACCATAACTGGGATCCAATGTATTTTAGCTAGTCTTTCAACAACAATTTCAACAGGTAGTTCCTATTCTTCAACAAGAGTATCTAATTGCTTCCGAATGACATTTAAGGGTAAGTTATGCATGATTTCGAATGCAAGATCAGTGCAAACATTGAAATTGTACAATAAAGTTAGTTGATAAAGGATTGAATGTACTGTATATCCACTTTCTTTACTTCTTATTCGCTTTACTGAAGATCTAGTTTCATTTTCAATATCTTTTATCAAGGAAATGTCTTCTTTCACGTTCCTCTCTTTAGATAAATAACGATTGCTTGTGTAGTAGTATGTGCGATACTTACTATCAAGCTGACCTATTAATAGAAAACAACTAACTAATAAATACAAAAATCTCTCATATAAATAAAAAATGATTTTATTGTTATTCAAAAATTGTCGAAATAGTTTTACATACCCTGTATACATTTTACATGTGAAAGTGGTAAATTTTGAGGTCAGCGTGGTTTTATTAAAGCGCTTTTTCGTTATGAAGAATTATATCAAAATAAAAGAGGATTACCTTCTAATCCTTCTCTTCTACAAGCATGTTTCCCTGCAAAAAAAAATTTTCTAACTTCACATTGAGCTGGTAGATCCCTCCATAGTGATAACATGCAGCGAATGATTGTTTTTTCTTTGGACACATCGCTCTGTTGATATAGATCTCTAGCCTTTATTTGTAAACAACAACAACTTGTCTTTTTGTTACCTCTCTGTATAATTAGCCCGTTCTTCAGTTTTCTATTCAAAATCTTCAAAAAAAGTAGTTGGTTTTTAAAACTCAAAGATTTTTATACAACAAAGAAGGAGAGTAAAAAAAGTCTAGGGTTTTTTATAAATCTTAACAAATCATATAAGACACCTGATGAACTGGAGCAAGCGAAACAATATAGTATCTTCTATGTAATTATTAAAAAGGGATCAAATTTACAAGGTCGGTCTTTTGGTAAAGCACCAACGGGTACAAATGTGCTGACATAGACTTAACTTACTTTATTTCTTTCTATTTTTTTGCATATTTGCAATAGAAATTTCAATTGAACCTAAAGTATAATAATAGATTATAATAAGAAAAATACTTTTAAAGATATATTCATAAAAACAGCATATTCATGGTTATAAGTGTTTAAGGTAATTCTGTTATTGTAGTTACAAGTTGCAATTGACCAGCATCACTAGCTTGACCATTTGTCTAACGAATTG